>JAMZAV010002643.1:0-80858 GCA_024449915.1 Sweltsa coloradensis
TTGGTTTCAGTTTGCGTGAACCTTGAATCTTTCAAATATCTTGGCAGTATCTTATCACATTTTTAGATCGATTACCCATTCGGTATTTTTTCCAGTCGACCGATATCTCTCCTAAGCTCAACGATTCTCCCAACTAGTCGCTTTTCCCATTTCGTACTTTTCTTCTCCTGTTTTGTCTTTGAAGATGTTGCAGATTTTACCTTTAAGCCCAAATATCTAACCACTGCTACAGCGGCACAATAAATTGCCGCATGAACGTCTGCAAATGATAGTTCGTCTTGTGTGTAATCTGATAAAATATGTGTGTTCATTATGTGTACCGCTGTCTTCATTTCCTTTGAATGCTTGGGTTTAGGTATGTATGGTCTTCTGTTTGGTTGTATGTGCGCAAACTCTGACATGGCTGTTGTAAATGCTAAAGCTAGGATGTTCTTTAGATTGATCATGTCAGGTGTATTTTCTATTGCGTTATGCATATCTACCTCTTGTGTTTGATCGTCTAGTTGTTCTGGGTATCTTGATCTTCTTGGTTGGTTTGTGGTTCTGGTAGGCCTGGACGTTCTGGTAGGTCTGGATGTTCTGGTAGCCTGGACGTTCTGGTAAAATCTGGATGTTCTGGTTGGTCTGGACGTTCTGATAGGTCTGGACGTTCTGGTTGGTCTGGAAGTTCTGGTGTGTCTGGTAGATTTGAAAGTTCTTGCAGGTATGGCAATACCGGTATTTCTGGTAGTTCTAGTAGCTCTGGTATGAAGTGGTCTTCTTCTTCGCTGTCCTCTGCTGGTGTATTGCCGTTATCATCTTGATACGCTTGTAGTTCGTTCTTCACTTCGCGTTTTATTCTATTTAATATGTTTACTGGTAACATTTTATTTTTAACTATAATTCTTCTTTGGTCAGCTATTCTCTGTTCACTTACTTCTAAAAAATGGATATTCACGAACAAACTCCCTATGGAGCTCTTGTCGATAACCTATTAAAACAGTCTCTAATAACGTTACCCTATAATAGCTACGCATCACACAAATGTTCATATCTTCTGTCCATTTGATGCGCTGTCTCATTTTTCCAGCTTTGGTGGTCTGTAATTATATTATTATTATTATTATTATTATTATTATTATTTTTATTATTATTATTATTAGCTAAGTTGGAGAGAAAAAGAGTTTGTCAAAGAGCATCGTAGGGCCTAACGTCAGCCGCCGTCGAGTTAGCTACGAGAATAGAACATTTTGAGTAAGGATTGCGGACCTAAAACTAGCCCGAGATTTTTGCTACAAAAAAAACTGTAGGAACAATGGTAATCGTCAGACGCCCGTACGAGTGTGGACAGAAAACTTGATACCGTGAGGATTTCAGACTCAACTTAAAACTATTCTTCCATCCGATTGCGGGGCCATATTGCCGAGCCGTGTTTGTCAACTTCTACGACGTGTTTATCTACGATTGCGTCAGCCAGCCGAGGTTGAGTAAGGTCCGGGGGCCCCTACGAAGCGAACATCAGTTACCTTAGAGACTGTAAGATAGCGCGGTGGGGTTTGTTGTCATGAATCGTCTGGCTGGATCGTCCGAAGGATACGTGAAAGAGCTCAGGCCTGGTATCATACCTAGGACATTCCGATCAAAACCAGACACCTTCAAATACTTGGTCGCAGCGACAACTGAACGATGAGTATCCGAAATACCTTGTACTTAATTTAAATGTATAATCACATATTTTGAGAAATTAATTGTAGTAATTGTAAACATTGATTTGAGAGTGAAGAGCAACCTATAATATAACAGGTAATCCAATACCGTAGAGTGGACGACTTATGCACGAGAGAGAAACCAACCAATAATTGAGTAAGTAAACTATGTGGCTACACTGGGTAGCATATATGAACTGTTCTTAAAACCTTAAGTTATTATTTGTTATTAAATAACCTTTTCTCTCGTAGCCATTAAATGTGAGCCCTGCCTAGACCTTGGCCTGAATACTAATAAGAGACCCTCTTTGTACTTGTATTCTTTGATTTGTGTTCTCAATAATTTTCCTAATTTAACTTCAGTAACTTTTGAACTAATTATATATTAATTTTGTTCTTGATAAATTTAGATAAAAATACTTTTGATATTTTTTGACACCTTTCTCAACCATCAGCGATCCGGTTGAGTCTAGTCCGAGGCATTCTAAGGATAATTCGATTAGACGATAGACGATTAGATAAGGAACGGGAGGACAAGTTCTGGGCGGAAATGAAGGCCATGCGTGAGGAGGGCCAAAGTTGGCGGAGTAACTTAGAAAAAAGTAGGGAAGAACGTAGACAAAATTTTGAACAAAAATTGTAGAGCAAGCGAACGTAGCCAGAAGCGAGGTAGCTGCGCAAACCACCATACTAAACAAAAAGCTAGAGCAAGTAGAGAGAGTTGTGAAAGCAATACAGGACTCTCAAACAATAGCCTCGCAGGAACTGAACGGTAAAGTGCGATTAAAGATTACTCAAATCAATGCGGCGTTGGCGAGCGAGACCGCAGAACAGGTGGACCAGCGGCGACAGCAGCAGCTGGCGAGTGTAAAAATAGTTGTAGGGACAGTAACACCAATACGCAAGTTGCTATCGCAGACCTCAAAAGCAATGTCGACGGGCTAGCCAATCAGCTATCGGAGGTGACTAACCGTTTGCTAGACAGTAGAAGCGTACCACCCGCAGGCGTCAATCTGGCCGAGGCAAGTACCTCGTTGAACGGGAACTCGATGAACGCGTCGCGACGCTCCGTACGGAAATACTCAGAACCGTACGTCCTACGAGTTACGATGCGACAGGTGATCCGCTAGGTGACGAGCAAGGGGACGACCGGGGGTCGATCCGACAGGAAATCTATGCGGGCGAACGACTGGCCAGAGACCAGATCACGTTCAGCAATGACGTGACAGGCATGCACCCACAAGAGTTCATTGGAATGCTAGACTATAGCTATATATAGCTATAGCTAAACTATAGCCAACATCCAAGACGCAAACTTTATATCGAAGTTAGATGCAAGTTCCGGTTACTGGCAAGTACCACTAGATAAAGAATCAGCAAAACTAACCACCTTTATTACTCCGACAGGCCGATATTACTTTAATAGATTGCCATTTGGAATAAGCTCCGGGCCAGAGTACTATCAAAGAAAAATATCCCAAGTCCTAGAAGGACTAGAAGGGGTAATTAATCACATAGATGACATTGTTGTAAATGGGAAAACACAAGCTGAACATGACGAGCGACTGGATAAAGTGCTTAAGAGATTAAGCGATGCAAAAATTACGTTGAACGAAAGCAAATGTCAGTTCAATGTTAAGTCAGTAAAACTCCTAGGATATGTGATTGGTACAGATGGTGTAAAACCCGACCGAAGAAAGGTTGAAGCTATCAAGAACATAAAGAAACCAAGCAATATCACCGAGTTACGAAGACTCCTAGGAATCGTAAATTTTCTTATGAATTTCTACCAAATGCAGCTGAGGTAACGAAACCTCTTCGTGACCTGTTGAGTAAAAACGTTTTGGAAACGACTTTGGAGCCGTCCTAGCAACGAAGCACATAATAAATTTCAGAGTTGTTCTGAATCGGCCTTGTTGATTCTGGCGTTGATTCGCGGGTGTTCGCACTGTCCATACCACTGATTGCTATATTTCCTATTAAAAATATCGATCTTTGGTTGGTTATCGCTCACTCGTCGATTGCGTCGGGGCCTGCAGGGTTGGCTTGGTCGCTTTGATTTAAAGTCCCCCACTGAAAATCAGTTATATAACTGAGTGGGCAGACTCTAAATAAAAATTTATTTATTTATTTATTTAATTTAATTGTCATGGGGAACATATCAGGAGAAAGCTTTCAATGAAGTTATTGAAATGTTATCCTCCGCTCCAACCTTAGCTATATATAATCCTAATCGAGAGACAAGAGTTTCCTCCGATGCATCAGCATATGGATTAGGAGCGATGCTCGAACAACAACAAAACGACATGACATGGCGTCCAGTTATGTATGCATCACGCAGCTTAAGTCAAGTTGAACAACAGTATGCGACCATAGAAAAAGAAGCTCTCGGAGTAACCTATGCATGTGAGCGATTTCAAAACTATATCATTGGATTAAAGGTGTTAGTGATAACTGATCATAAACCTTTGATAGCCATTCTTGGAAACAAACCATTGAGTGAACTTTCACCGAGACTACGAAGAATGCGCATGCGCCTAATGAGGTTCTCCTATGAAATCAAACATATCCCTGGAAAAGAGTTATGTGTTCCAGACACTCTCTCCAGAGATACTAGGAATATTGTGGCGAAGGAACGTGACATTCTGCTACAAGATTCAATAGAATCCTATGTCGATCAAGTAATACTGCAACTTCCAATGAGTGATCATCGATGGGAGAATATAAAACAGTGTCAGAAAGAAGACGATGTTCTAACACAAGTGACAATGTTTATTCAAGATGAGTGGCCTCATAATATTCGTAATAATCCTGCGTATTATCAGTATTATAAAGTACGAAACGAGTTAACAGTAAATGAAGGGGTAATCATGAAAGGTGACAGAGTAGTTATTCCGTATAAAATGCAACACGAAATGTTAAAATGTTTACATGAAGGTCATTTGGGTGTAACCAAATGTAGAAGAAGAGCACACGATGCAGTGTGGTGGCCTACTGTAAATGAAGACTTAATAGAACTCATTTCCAAATGTAAAACATGCATTGAAAATCGTAATAACCAGGTAGAACCAGGGGCCCTGAGCATTGAGGGCCCCTTAGGGGGCCCTCAATGCCTCGAAGGGGCCCCGAAACCGAGGGTGTCCTAAATGTGCTAGACAATATTACAACAAATAATTTAAATATATAATGTCTTTATTTACATTGAAATTAATTTGTCGATATGACAAAGATGGCACTTAAAGGGGCTAAAAAAAACAAAAATTATTTTTTACCATGTAATCTATAGCACAATTCCACACTTAAATGATCGTTTAAAAAATTATATCTTGTAACAGTGATTTAACACGAATTTTTAAATTTTTTTTGATCCCGAAATTGGCGAAAATGGGTGTTTTGGAAAATTTCCTAAATAGGCTTTAACCTGCTTCTTTTTTGGGCCACATAGATACTAGAGCATAGTTCCAATCTAAAATGCCCCTTTAGAACATCGTGTCTTGAAAACTGTGCCCAAATATACCCTCAAACACGCAAAATTATGCATTCCAAAATCCACACCCCACCTTGGTAATCAGGTCCAACATTCTAAAGAGGATACCAAATCACAAAAAAATATTTAATGGAAAGTAGACCACGACCAATTTTGTTCAGCAAATTATACAGGGTCATCTCCCAATATGAAGTGTGTTGGTGCTGTAAGAATGTTCATGCGTTCTGAAGAAAATCGAGGGGGGGAGTATGATCAGTATTTTGGGGATGGCGACTCAAAATCGTATACTGCAGTAGTAAATGCCTAACCATATGGCAATAAAGTTACGATTGAACAAATGGAATGCGTTGGGCATTATCAAAAGCGATTGGGTACTGCGCTACGCAAGCTAGCAAAGGATAAAAAGCTAGGAGGCAAGTTGACGGCATCACTAATAGATAAAATGCGAAACTATTTTGGTATAGCCAGAGTCGATAAAGAAGTTTCCCCGTTGGGGAGGTCCTCCAACTCCCTATACCGCCCTGGGTTAAATAAAAAGTCGGTTTTTTGGCGTTGGGAATCTAACGTTCCGCGCGACTCTGTGTGACGATTGATGGAACTACTTCAATAAAACTACGTCACTTTTCTACTAGTAGTTAACAGTCGATGACGACAAATGGCGGAAACGTCAAAATATTAAATACGATCGAATGTTGGCGAATGTTTTGGCATAAAGCAAACTCTCTTTATAATGAGGATATTTCTGATGGATGGAATGGGGCCGACAGGCCGACAATATGTATTGTTCAAAATTTCGATTTGAGTGCCTAGGGCGTACTTACGTCTGAAAACTGTATTGTGGCCTTGGGCCTAGGCTACACTTACGTCCGTTAGGCTTGAACAAGGCATATCTCAAATTATTTCGCACGAAAATGTCAGTGACGCCTGCGCAACACTTTATAGTACAATAATAAATCAAAAGTAAATCGTTTTAAAAGACTAGGGCCCAGGGCTAATATGATTGAAATAAAATTGAAGTTTGACGTTTCGTCTGTTGTTTGTTGATTTCAGCGTCACTGCACATCGATAATCTACTGACCGTATTTAGCGTGCAGTGCTTTTATTAGTTTCACATTGGAGCCGCTCTCAGCGCGCAGGACGTTAGATTCCGTTTTGACTTGGGAGTAAGGGGACCTCCCCAAAGGGGAAACTTCTTTATCGACTCTGGTATAGCCCTGCGTGCCAATACAGCATCAATCGAAGCTATGACCAAATCCATATGGGCAACTTTATTTCATTTAGAATTGTACTATAGTGAAAGATAGCCTATAATATTCATAGGCCTTGGGGACAGGAAAGCACGGATACAGCAAAAAGGGCAGTTAGTAAACCACCCTTTATTATGAGTATTATTAGGCCCTATAATAGCGGTCTAATACTTGAAATCTAGAACTAACGTAAGCTGCCTAGCTATGTAGGGTATTCATTGTTCAATCTCTAAAGACAACCGTAACATAACTAGTGACTTGCATTTTAGAAAACCAGCAAATGTGCCTATCAGAGGAAAGGAAACTAAGTTGTCTCCTCCAGATTCCATCAACGGGCAGAGTTCTGGTTCAAATGACAGCATTCGGTCAGATACAAAGAAAACTGGATTACAACGATACGATTGAGCAACAACAGATGGAGCTGTAAAAAGAGATAACAGATTCCTTGAATTAATGACAATTATGACTTCAACTCTTCAACAACTCTCTGGAACAACAATGCCACCCATAACTTCAGCAACAGCACCACCATTTATCACAGAGTGCTTGCAACGAGAGCAACCTTCACGTATATTTATATTTATATATATATATATATATATATATGAATTTCAAATTTAATTAAAAAGGTTTACTTTACGTAAGAAATTAATAACATTATCGCTTGTCGTGGAGTTATCTGATAAAATTTCTTTGAGGGAAGGTTTTAATTTAAAATCTTTTCTATCACTACTATATTTTGTACAGGTTTCTAAAACGTGTTTTATAGTTAAAACTTCGCCACACTCATCACAAATGGGAGGATCTTCACCTCTTAGAAGATATCCGTGAGTGAGGTATGTGTGTCCGATTCTTAAACAAGCCAGAACCACTTCTTCATGGCGAGAAGAGCGACGTGAAAAGATCCAGGCTGCCGTGCTATTCTTGATTTGACGCAATTTATTGTTTTCAATCATGTTCCAGGAATATTGCCATTGCTCTTTAAGCTTTTGATAAGAAGGTCGCAAAAAAATTTTGGTTGCAAGATTTTTTTATGGAAAGTGCTTCTTAACTGTATAATGAATGAAAGTTAACAACAATATTGGTAACAATTGATCTTAAATGTGTTTAAATAACTCATTGTAGATCAAGCACAACAGAGCGTCAATTGTTTTTATCAAGTTTGTCTTTGTTGTAAGTATTGGTTTGTATGCAGTTGAATCTCCCGCATTTAGTATTTGCCTAGGGATATTTTTCAAAGGTTTCCTATCATGTTAGTTCAAGTCTTGTTATGTTGGCTACGCTGGCTGCCACTGTTTTGTTGTCATTCTTGTTCTGCTAGATTGTTTTCATCTGTCAAGAAGTAAAAAACCAGTAAAAATGCCACGATTTTCCAAAGTATACAAGAAAAGAACTAAAAGTGTCAAGCAGCATAGCCCTACCCCACTTCCTATTCATATCGGTGAAGATGGAGAAGAAGGCATGTTGATGACAATAGCACATGAACTCTAAGATGGGTAATAAATGGACGAGAGCTAAATTTAAATGTGTAGTGAGGTTCATCGTGACGATATTATAATTTCAAGATACTATTATATCTATGAATTTTACGGTCATATACGGACCAACTGTTGCACGGCGCATTTCACTTCACTCACAACACCTGCAGGTAGACAGTAGACTGAAGCACGCTAGGATCTATTGTATGTATGACAATAAATTTGTGGAACTTTCAAAATGTTTAATTAATTATGCATCGATCTGAGGGCTAAAGTGCATCATGTTTGGTGCAAAAGAATCAGGGCCACGTTGGTTATGCTATGCACAGTGTATTAAAGTAAAACTCGACGATTGGTCTTGCCCACCGTCTCATCATGGGCTCATGGTAGCTGCAGATAGGTCTCGCTCATCTCCAAGCCAGGTAGAACATATTTCTGCATTGTCTATATTTATTTTGCCATAGCTAATATTGTACCAGTTCACAAATCGATTGCGTGATGGACTGCACAATAGTAGTCCATTTAAAGTATGCAATAATATGATTTTGATTGCTCGATTGAATCCCTTATACAATCGCATTGATTAATATAACAATATTTGTCAATACTTCTTGAATTTCAAATCTATTTTCTCATGTTGATTTTCTTACCAAGAAGTGTTGTTAATCACTATGGAAATAACAACCAGCAATGAAGGAAATGCAAGTATTGAAATTCACAAACAATTCCTTTAAGAAGCACAGTGTGTAAAATCACTAGGCAATGGAAATATACATTTAAAAAACATACTTGTAAGTACGTCAAAAGTGTGGAAAAGACCGACTGGCTTACTTTAAAGTACAAATGTTAGATAAATATTGCATTCATTGAACTATTAGGTTTAAATTAATAGTTGCAAATTCTATTTTGCCAAGCATTTCAAGGATGTTTTTACGGGACACTGTACGTTTATGAATTAGGAATGCGCAATTGTGAAAGGGTAGATAAGCTTGGCCCTTTTTATAGATCTCGTTTCTCTTGAGTGTGTAAGGTTTGCCTGTATTTTTACAATTTTTTTCAAAAATTCATTTGATGAAGAAATTCAACTTGCTGTTGCCAATCACGGATTAGATAAAAGAGCGCAACGCAAATCGGAACAAAAGCCAGATTTAGGGGAATCGACTTTAGAGCCAACACATAAGTAATCATAAATTGTTATGTTCCAAGTTTGCAATTAGGAAGGATACTACATACACTCGTCAGAGATAACAATGACCTCTTCTTAATTATGAAGGAGTCTAATGGAGAGTTGATACCAGATATGCAGCTCTACGAGGTACATGATAAAAATTATGTGATTGTAATGCGAACGACTGATTTAGCTGACTATACGTGTTACCTGCTCTATGATTTCCATGGGAGAGAAGCGTCGGTTCAATAATTTGCAATTGATACTAAGTATCAATTGCAAATTATTGAACCGTACAAGTCTTGTTAATCTCCTCGGAATGATCTGCGGGCACTTGGAAATAGAAACGCTGTATAATGTAGACGGGAGATATTATACACAATAGTGTGGCATGATTCTACATTAGGGTGGTCCATATTTTTTTATTACACAAAAAATAAAATCTCACCCCCTAATTTTGTTTCAATATGTATAAAAACAGGTTGTTTAAAATTTCTGCCAAATTGAAATTTATTTAGGGGTCGCTCAATGAAGTTCAAAATGTTAATTATTTACATATAAAATAACATGCTACGTGTGTCAACGGTATTAAACGAACGACCTTTTTTGTTTTATAATGTTGTTAACGTAGTAGCTCGTTCGACTTGACACAGATTGCACTACTAGTACCTCCACCACATCATGTTTAGTTCCTTTGACTTGACACAGATGGCACTACCGGTACTTACACCACATCCAGCAATACACCTGGCACTCTGGCAGCCATCTTGTGAAGAATAGAACCTCAAATGTGCTATTTTCATTACAAGCACAGTGTAAAGAGTGATTTAAAACAAGTTTAGAAAAAGGTGAGAGTAATAAATAGCTAATGGCTTGATTAGGGCCTAGAATATAAGATTAGTTGATGGTTTGTGTGTTTTGTATGCCTATTATGTGCTAGGCCTAGCCTTGTAAGACAGTGGCTCGATTATGGCCTAGACTAGGCCTAGTAATGTTTATGTGATCATTTGTGAGTTTTGAAAGCTTATTATGTACTAGGCCTAGCCTTGCTTTTTATGGCCTCGGCTTTAGGAGGTAATAGTGTACTATAGGCCTATGCTTATTTTTTTGTTTTTCATTACAGGATATAGAGAAGATGGCTATGAACATTAGGAGTAAAACTAATCTTTGGTTGATAGGCTCAGAGGAAGCTGAATTAAAAGGCAGCAAACTACCTTCCAACAGGCAAGTGTTGAGTGTATTCTTCAATCAGCACAAAACTCTGAAGAAAACAATTCGTGATAGCTCGAGGTCAGTGATTAGGGAGACAATTGTGTTTTGGGACAAGGCTAGGATTCCAATTCGCCAAGACCAGCATGGGATTACTAAACTAGAAGAGCTGGTTGAAAATGGATGAAACTGAAGAAGAATGCTAGTAGGAAGACAGAGACGCAGCAAGCAAATGAAACTGCGTTTTCCGTCAGTTACTTGTCCAGGACTATTTTAACACTTGAAGGCTGAACAGCACGGCATGATAAAATTCAAATTATAACAATTTTAACCAAGAAACACTCACTACAAAGACAATAACGCGATTAATTACCCTCCTAGATACATTCACAGCCATAATATTGTGTATAATTTGTGTTTGTGTTTAATTTATTGTGTGTAATATTGTATGCACAATATTGATGAGTATGTTGTCATAATAACACGAGAAGAACATCTTATGGAGGGTGGACAAAATTAATGACAATGAAGGTAAACGACAAGCGCGTAACTCACACTGCACGGGTTCAAGTATGCAAGCCTGGCGCTGGCACACGAGTAGTAGCGGTGACGTCACAAAATCGGCTGCCGAGAGCTAAATCGTCCTAGCTCACTGATGTAAAATCGTAGAGACTTCGCGTTTGCGGCGTTCGACTTTTGCGTGTATGAGCACATTTCATATTCGTGACAGCCCACCTTGAAGTTAGGAATGTAGGGTGTATACTAATAAAAAATACTTAACTTTATGTGTAATCATTTATACTTTATAAAAAAGTAATGTAGGCCCCTAGTTGTTACAATACATAACAGAAACATGCATTTGTTTTGGTAGCATCCATACCCATGGAGCCACTGCATCCAAATTTTCAGTCTTGTTAGTTCACCCCACCACCAACAGATGGAGCCTACTGTCACATTTCTATATAATTCCACTGCCTTCTGGTTTTCATACCTTTCTGGTCACAAGAGTAACAGCAGCAGAAATCTTCCTTTTTGATTGTCCGTGTTTGTCGTCGCCGTCGGGGAGGTAGTCAAAGGGAAGGGGAAAGTCCCCGACGACGACCCAGATCTCGCCATTAGTTTCAGGGAGAAAAACTCCCCTAATCACGGGCCAAACCACGAGAAGGTTGCGAGTTGGAATTTGATGGCTCTGCATAACAAAATGACGTAGACCTAAGCCTAGACAGGACTAGGGCCTAGCCCTCGATTGATATTAACCTTAAATCAAAAAGAACTAGCGTAGCGCTAGGATAGGCTAGGAATAGGCCTATTTGTTTGCTTGTGGTGGGTCTAGCTTGGCTATAGTATAGGCTAGTAGTAGGCCTAGGGCCTATCTATGGTCTAGGTAGTTACGCCTGGACATCTCTACTGTTAAAATGCATGAACGTACTGTTACACATCGCCCCACTCTAAACCACTACAAGAGACAACACGCCTTTAAACCGAAATTGACGACATTGGCTTCCTCCACTACCACTCCCACCTTAACCAAACCTACACAACCTCTGACCGAGCAAACTATGCATAATCTTGAAATAACGAACGGTTCCCAGAAGAAGAGAGCAGAAGAGCGAACAAAACAATCCAGTCTGAACGGAACAGACAACCTCATGAAGAAAACAAACCCAACACAAAAATGCAAGGAGATTTCAGTCAACACAACAACAAACAATACATTTAACATTAACAGAAGCAATCTCTATGTACAGTGGAGGCAAGACAAGAACATACTGGAGAGCGGAGTCAAAACACGTCTTATCTCACATTGAACGAAACCTAGCACTTTCTGAACATTAATTCCTCAGGCTGCACGAACGGAACAAACGGGGCACAACACTGAAATGAAAAGCGCTTCCCTGACAAGCAGGACAGAATAAAGTGAGAACTAAACCTTCCAGTCTGGACAGAACAGATAACTTCTGGAAGTGAACAAACTTTAAACATAATGATGATGAGAACGAGGACACAGCAAAGACTTGAACAAACAACACATACAGCAGCAGCAGAAGCTAACTCCATGTACTGTTGAGGCCCAATGAGACCAGAGCGAGGAGCGCCGACAAAACACGTCCGCCTGGGACAAGAACAACAGACCGACTGCGAGGCGAGGCTCTCTGCTGTGTTCGTGCAGGTAGTAGTCAAAAGGTGCGGGGCGGCGAGGTCATATCGAAGCTAAAGCATTGACATTTTTCAAATTGTGTTGATGGCAGTGGCGCATGTGCTTTTAGGTGTGTAATTAAATGGTCGTGAGTAATATTTCAAGATATGTAGTGAGGCTCATCGTGGCAACACTACATTGTAGCAAATTTCACATTTTCAGGGATTTTACTCTTATTATGGACTTAGGGGAGGAAGGGACTTAGGAGTAGGACATGAAGACCCTTGCCTACGAAGCTTCCAGTGTTTTCTGCTCCAGAAAAGGCATGGAATCCTGGAGGAGCTGCTGCCTTCTTTACACCTAGTGCATTGTAAATAGGAGCCAGTGGAATAAGTCTTTCTTTAATTCCTCTTCCAGTGATAAACGCTGAGTTCTTGCATATATCGGGATATCTTCTGACGGCAAGCACAAATACATCGGCGTCCGGAGAGAAAACATGTACCTATGATGCTCCTCGTACAGTTGCATCAACAGCATGAGGGAACATCTTTGTATCGGCCTCTTCTTGCAAGCTTTTTAAGTGCTCCGATTCTATTTTGTTCGATTTTGCTTGATTTGACCATGCCACTACAACTTTCTTATGGGTAAGAAGAAGGACTGCGTGACCAAGAATGTTTTCAGATAAGTAAGCAGTCAATAAATTTCTTGTCTAATTGTGTGACAGGAATTTTTTCATCTGAATGTGGCCAACGTAAGTGTTATCTTCCACCCTGTAAGCCACAGAGTTAGCTCCACATAGTCTGTTGTCACGAGTAGCAGACTTTAGGGACATTGGTACATCAAAACGATGAAACACGACGAGCATTACATTATTCATATATCTATGATCAAGCTGTTTCACAAATTTATCAGCCAGTTCACTGCATCTAGTTATGTTCGCTGTCTGCTTGAACGCTTGTACCTCGGCCATACCATCAACAATAGCTACGCGCATTGAACCACTTTCATCATTATCATTTAAGTTGCTGTTGGGAATCGTTTGGAATTTTCTCAAGAATCCCCATAAAAACACGTTTTGAGCAATGATGCATAGTTCTATCTG
The DNA here is from genome assembly GCA_024449915.1 of Sweltsa coloradensis. NCBI lineage: Eukaryota > Metazoa > Arthropoda > Insecta > Plecoptera > Chloroperlidae > Sweltsa > Sweltsa coloradensis. The sequence goes on from JAMZAV010002643.1 coordinate 13,514, forward strand.
CGGAAGACAATGCTCTTGGAACCACTGATAACTCATACGAGCCAACAGTCAAGTGAAGGTCTTCATAGGTCTAGAGCTGGCAACAACAAGTAACAAAAGCAATGCTCAATCTTCTTTTAACAAGACTATTTCATTCCTGCATTTTTCACACATTTGAAGATTTAACCTCTTCATGACCATAGATTGTTGTTGCTTGATGTTATCCTGTTGTTATCAACAAAAACTACGTATTTTTCTTGGCCTATGACGTTTCTGCTGCAAACATAGTTTTGAACTTTAATAGTCATGACCCTTTTTGTGATTATATTGATGAGTTGAGTAGTCATCAAGAAATGGATTACATGGCAAGTCTCTCAGTGTTTTATTGAGAGTTTCTATGTTATTTTTGTGTCTATTCAAAAATGAGCAATTATTGTCATTGTGGTGTCCATTAGTTGATTTAGATCAACTACGCCTACGTATCTTCTTTGATTCTAGTACTAATCATGTCATCTAACTCGGGAGCAATTAGAAAGAAGCGAGTCAGTGCATTCGGATTCAATGAAAGCCCTACAGTTCCATTTTGCGTTGTGCAATGCTTCCAATAGAACAAAACTGAACAATGTTTTTATTTACAACCCAGTTTCCAGCAATAAAATCGTCGTATATTTCAGGTGTTTTTGTAGGTAGCTCGGCCATCTCTGCTAAATACAATGGAATAACTCTTGCGTAATTAAGTTTCGAGCTGTTGCTACACTACATGCAAACGCAATGGATTTTGCGAGTCAGTCCAAACTCACTGTCTGAGTATAGGCAGTCGAGAAGAAACAACAACCATGTAGAAGCATTGAACAGAGTCCTCTCGAGCTATTTCCACATAACATGTAGGATTCCCCCCTTCCCCTTCCCTTGACAACCTCCTCGACGACGGCAACGACACCAAAACGATGACACAGACGATGACATGCACGATGACGACCGAGACGTGAGAACCAGGGGCGTAGCAACCATGGCGCGAAGAGGCGCGCCCGGTGCCTCAGGGGGCCCTCCTGAGGCACCAAATAACAATAATAATACAACAATAATTAATGGGGTTTAATGGGTGGTGAAAAGACAAATTGGACTAACATAATTATTTTGCGCCATTTTTAACACGGAATGCACTGTACTGAAACGCGAATCTTTTTCCGCCTTTAAACTTTTAACGTTCTGTCTGACGTATACAGAAATATGAGCCAGGCTCAAATGAGCTAACCAGCCAGCATACCGGCCGGCGAGAATGACATTTCGCTAGCCGAGCGAGAGAGAACAATGGAGTGCTGTGCTGTGCTGTGCTAATGAGTGAGTGGGAGTGCGATGCGACTAGTTCGGAAACCGCAGTAGCGTGCGCTATTACACCACCAAGATACAATACATCTATTACAGTGCTTTGTGCTAAATACAGCTGCCCACTTCTCTATGTCTTTCTTTATGTCTTTCTCTATGTCAAAGAGTACACCTATTACGTGCTGTTTAGCCACATAACCTTCTTGGATGAAGGTTTCCAAATGCACGAGGTGGTCGATTGAACTCCGTCGCTGTCGAAATCCACACTGGACATTAGTTAGCAAGCCAGGAGATTCCAATAGCCACATCAGGCGCTTAATGACCATCCTCTCAAACAATTTGCAGAAGCAACTAGTTAAATATTTATTTATTTATTATTTATTTAACGTCTATCCTATTCAGTTATAAAAACTGATTTACAAAAGAGGACAACAAATAGAAATGAGAATAAATAGTTAGAGAAATGGGTCGATAAGAGCCGGGTAAAGTTTTGTCTTTACCCGTTTTCAAAAGCGGAATTAAAAAAGCCCTACGCCAGGCGTCAGGAAATCCATCCGATAACCATAACGAATTTAAGAAGAGCAGAATAATTTCAAGAGATTGGTCAGTCAGGTGGATGAACATTTCATTGTGGAGCATGTCTTCGCCCGCGGCCGTTTTCCTTAAGGAGTTGATTGCAGTGCGCAATTCCCATAACGTGAAAGGCCGATTGTAACATTCAATGTTGTCGGTAGCAAATGTAAGCCGTTGTTGTTCCCTTCTTCGTTTCCGTTGGAGAAAGGCTGCATCATAGCGAGCGTTGCTGCTCACCGAAGCAAAGTGACTGGCAATCACCGACACTACGTCATGTGGTGAGGTAACAAGCGCACCATTGTTCAGGATGGCCGGAATAGAAGACATTGAGCGTCCACAAATAGACTTAATCTTCTTCCATATTGTGCTGGAATTTGTACGGTGGGTAATAGTGGAGACGTAGTCCCTCCACGAATTCTTCTTACTCTGTTTAATGATATATCGGGCCTTGGCCTTCATCGTTTGAAGGCTATCAAGTTCTCAGAAGTAAGGTCCGTGTTCAAACCCTGGTGTAGTCACTTCTTTAATTTCTGTCGAAAGTACTAATATATATATATATATATATATGTTTTACTTTGGCTTTATAGTAGGCGACTATGACGCTGTTATGTTAGTACTTAAGACAGAAATTTAAAAAGTGACTTCACCGGGAATCGAACCCGGGATATATATATATATATATAATATATATATATATATATGTTATATCGCAGACTTTCACGGATTGAATATGCAGACATTGTATTTTCGGGTAGTCCGTGTGGTTTTATTATTAGTTCCAACGTTTCGGGCAGTTCTCCCTGCCCATCTTCAAGGAAATTTAAAACATAAAACAATATCAAAACAAACAAAACCTTACTTCTTAACAAACACTGCAACTAAATACAAAGACAAAACCAAAAAGCTTAGAAAACATAGGTACTAATGACAACATATTATGAACATCCAGAAATTTTAAAAACTGTGAAGACATCAACACACTCTATTACTTTTTAGATGACCTCAGCGTACGAGTAGATGGCTCAAGGGGTTCTTGTTGAGTTTTCTTCCTCTTGTCAACTCTTGTTGTCGGAGGTGGACGGCCTAAAAACATGTCAGCTTTTGGTTGAATATGACAGCCTTGCAAAACATGTTTCCATGTGGCTGGAAGTCTTTTAGCATCGTCCCGTGTGTTCATGTTGTGTTTCCGTTGTACCTATGTTTTCTAAGCTTTTTGGTTTTGTCTTTGTATTTAGTTGCAGTGTTTGTTAAGAAGTAAGGTTTTGTTTGTTTTGATATTGTTTTATGTTTTAAATTACCTTGAAGATGGGCAGGGAGAACTGCCCGAAATGTTGGAACTAATAATAAAACCACACGGACTACCCGAAAATACAATGTCTGCATATATATATATATAAAAATATGTTTTAATTATGGTTTTATAGTAGGCGACTATGACGCTTTTAATGTTAGTAGCCTTTTCGACAGATCAAAAAAAAAGACCAAAAAATGTATATATAAATAAACATGTTCATATCATGAGACGTGGCATGTGTGCACAGAGGGACAGAGTGGGCCTAATGTATTGTTGCTTGTTCTCCTTGCAGCCAATTATGGGTGTTCCCCATGGTGGGATAAAGTTTTAGTTCTCAGAGAACAACTTATATCTTCATATGCAACGGGAGACCGGAGAGCGGTAGTGGCCACTTCGAGGGCCATACATGCAACATTCATTACTTGCCCTAGAAGTGGCGGCAAGTATAGCATTTGTTGAAGCTGGTAAGCATGACTAATAATGTCACGAGTGTTCTGAGGGGCAAGGTTTCAACAATCAGATTCAACGTTTTGTTACTTCTACCGTAGTATTCTGTCAGGTCACAGAGTTTATTTAATTTTATTACAATTTATGGACATGGTATCATCATTTTGTACCATGGGTCTTTGTATTGGTTTCTCTCTCCTACTAATGACGGTAGTCGGATGGTAGGTTTATTCATCCTTCCTTCCTTCTTAGCATCCTTCATATTCTTAATCCTCTTGGGATCCCTTTTCTTGTTTACTTCCCATCTTATTTCTTGCCTAATTTCCATATACCCTTTTGTTTCGTGTCTTCAGCCCATGTGTATACTTCATCACAGTCATGGATGAATCTCAGAGAGCTTGACCAGTGCTTCCCTCTTCTCTCTCACTTTATTTCCCTCTCTCTTACTAATCTAATCAGGGTGAGCCTTAGGCAGTAGCTTTAGTGACTTTTTAAATCCTTTAATATAGAAACCATATTCATATAGAAACTAACAATTTATCAATACAAATACATGCATGCAACTAAATCAGGAAGGGGCGGGGGGCAATTGCTCCTTCTCCCATTAGACAATCATTCAAACTTCTATAATATTTTAGATTTTGAAATGTGTTTTAGGCCTTTCAAGGTTGCACATTTACAATTTCACGACTTTGGCAATAGAGTGTCTTAGCAACGGAGTGTGCATATAAGTTCTAAAGTTGTTCACGATAGTAAGCCTTTGTTGATTGATCTGGTAATTGGCATCCTCTACGGAAGAATCTTGCTCATGTATTTTTTAGAATTAGCCCCCAAAGTGACCAGGTGGCTCGCAGGAGGGGGCTCACACAGAGGGGTTATTGTGAAGTGATGGTAAAGATGCAAAAATAGTGGAAAATGATTTGAAACATTAAAGTTGAGTAAGGACAAAATCTGTGAGTTTAAACTTAAAAGTGATATCACAAAAATGTTATGACAATTTGCCTATAATTGCAGAAAGTTACACATACTGCAATTGTTATTTTATTAGTTGCATGCAGTGTGTATGTGTGTGATGCAGTCAGCAAGAGAAGCAAACATGGGCATCATAGGTGGACCACCAATATCTCCCACCCCTCGTGACTTTGCGAGCACCCTGTTGACCTTGCCGGATGAAGTAAACGACCCACGCCCCTATTATATACACCCCTACATATACACCAACTAATTATTGTTCCACCGGAAATATTTTGAAAACCAGGCTAGCTGTGCATCCACGCGCATTGCACACTAAGATAAATAACGCTTAACTGACAAGCAGGACATAATAAAGAGCAAACGAGCCTCTCGACTGGACAGAACAGACAACGTCCTGAAGACGAAGTTTTTATAAAAAAAAAAATGTAATAACTGGTCTACATATTTTGCTGTTTTTGAATTTTTAGTACTATCTTAATTTTTATTAATTGACGTGCTTGTTTTAATAGCATATATTACGTAAGGAAAGAAGCAATAAATAAATAAATAAATAAATAAAAATTATCTCTGGGCTTCAAGGAAAATTGGAGGAATGCCCTACGAGAATTCAAAATTTGAAGGAAGAACTGAAAAAAATGATATGATAAAGACACTCGTCGAGAGTGCCACCAGTGTAGGGCTATAAAACGTGATGAAAATCGTAAGAAGAGACCGTAAGACATTGCCTATTGGAATAATAAAATACATCATTACTATTATTATTTATAATTATGGGTGGTGCGGGGAGTGGGTTGGGTGCAAGAGTGAGACTAATAACAGGCGACTAGACTAAAAATACACTATTTTTTATAGAAGGTAGGTATGTTATAAATTTGGTATTTTGTATTCTATCACAGTATGTGGAAATGTATATGCTCATTTAGAATATCTTCAAAGACACATGATCTAGAGCTGACAGACCCATAAATAAAACGTTTTATTTCCACCACGACTCTTTTTACATGTGGGACAAAACACGAGTAACTATTGGACAACAATATTGGATTAACTAACCTAACTGTATGTCATTCATTCATTAAAAATACAATGCAAGTATGTGGATGAATATGAAATAAGATGAGCTTTCTCACGATACTAACATTTTAACTGTAGGGTAGAGGGGTAGTGTTGTTTTAGGACACTCAACAGTAGAGTTACCATTGTCATGAACAGAACTTAACACTAAACACACACAGCCTGAACAAACGGAACAGGCGGTGCACAATACTGAGATAACGAACACTTTACAGTGGAGCAATACTGAATATAAAGTGAAGAAAGCATCAGTCTGGACAGAACAGACATATTCTTCAAGAACAGAACGAAAACACGTCCGCCTGGGACAAGAACAACCGACCGACTGCGAGGCGAGGCTGCCCGGCCGCTGAGCTGTGTGTACTGATGCCTGTGTTGGTGCCAGTCAAAAGGTGCGGGGCGGCGAGGTCATATCGATGTTGCGCGTCAAGTGCATGAAAATTATTCAAAATCGTATTGATGACAGTAGCACATGATGAACTAATTGGTTATGCCCACGACCAACTCTCCGATGCTTCACTCCCGCGATGGGTGTTGTTAAAAGTAGGGCAGAGCAAATGTCGGGGCTCGAAACCGGTCTGAGAGACAGCCAGACCGAGACCCGCGGGATTATAGCCAGCCTTGCAGCAGACGTCGACGGCTTAACCGGCAGGGTGGACGCAGTCGTGACCCAAGTCACCACGGCGGAGCGCACGAGAGTCGAGTCAGTCGACGGCGACGCCATCGACAGGCGAGTAGCCGAGGCGAGCGGGAAATGGAGGCGGAGAGTATGATGCGCGCGCAACGGCGCTTCGCGCAGAGATGGAGCGGGCACTAGCACAGCCACGAGAGCCTGCACCGGCTCAAACAGCAAACGAGGAGGTCGACGAGCGTGCTTCGTTGAAGTATGAGATGTTCGTGGCAGATAGGCTGGCCAAGGAGGGCCTAAGTTTCAATAATGAGGCTTCCCTCCCGCATGCACCCGAAGGAGTTTATGCGCATACTAGAACGGCGTTTCACGGCCTACCGGGTAGACGCGGGTTCGAGAGGTGACCCTGGCGACGCAGTGCTGTGGAGGGACCGTCCTCGAGTGGGTGCGAGACACCGACTTCGCCGACTTTTCCCGACTTTAAAAAGTCGCTGCTCGACAAGTACTGGGGCGCGATGGAGCAGAGCCGCCTGATCCAACACCTGAGCTCAGGAAAGTTTAAGGTGGGCTCGGGGCTCATGTCGAGTTATTGCCGGAAACTAATACGATTGAATGCTTTCTGGCCAACCCTATCGATGACAGTTTATTAACTGCGAACCTGCGAGGACAGTTCATTGATCCTATAGGGATGGCGCTGTTACCTGCAGCCGATTCACCGGAGGAACTAGTGCGCATACTCGTGCGCATGGAAACGGAAAAAATGAAGTTGGCCAACCCTGATAGTGGAGTCGCCAGTAGTGAGGCCAATCGAAACGTGGGTCCAAACCACCCACCACCGTCGGGCCAATATCGCACGAAAAATGCGTACCACGGTAACGCACGGGCACCGAACCCGGGAGGTGGAGGAAATGCTACACGCACAGCCGATGTAGGCAACCGGCCGAACGTGACCGGAAACACCCGAAAGTACACGCGAGGACTTCGTCGCTCCAGCGAGAGAGCGAGAGTCGCCGCAGCACGAACACGAGACACCAGAGAGGCATCACCCGCCTGTGAGCTAAAGGGAGCGAGCTTGGGGGTTGAGGCCCGGGTGCAACAGTCAAGAATGCCAAGAGCTTACTGTTGACCGAGGTGTAGTGTAGTGCAGTGTGGGGGTATAAATAAAAGTAGACTTTAAAATTATAAATGTAGTTGTTAAGCGTGGTGTAAATAGAGCGCGCGAATTGACGGGTTCGAACCCCGACGCTAAGTCCAGGCATGAGTCGTTCGCTAGAGAGAAGTAGGCTGGCCCAGAGCGAGAGCCGAGCCAGACCGGGTGTGAGCGAGAGCCGTGCCTCAGGTGACTCACCCACGCAAGCTGCTGTCGACGGCAAGATGCAAGCAGCCAATCGAGTTGACGGAAGGACCAGGCGCAGGTCCATGACCATAGGGTCCAACGGGCAACGCAGCACACCCCTGAGAGCAACAAAGATTTCCGGACGTTGAAACTCACCCTAAGATGCGCGGAACTGTACTTGATACTTGACCCTGCTAGGCTGTTTGTGGTCGGTCAACAATCAGAAGGACGGGACTGCACTACGGGTATCTACCGTATATTGAGCACGTAGGCCAGGACCAAGTGAGTTTTTTGAGATCTCGTGTGATTAGGAGTGCAGTGCATACCTCAGCGTTAGACTAGGTCACGCATGGAGGATGTACTTAAGACACTTCGGCATAAGTAACTATCTTCGTGGGTTTTTACACGATCGCATCTAGAACCACCTCTGAGTCACTGCTGCGCCGTGCATTGATGTTTTAGTGTCCTGTGTGGACCGGGCGAGGACGTAGAGTAGTTGTTGAGGGATTTACCCCCCCCCCCCCTTGGCGGCGCAAGTTTCAAGTTTTCGAAGTAAGTTCAAGTACAGAGTTCCCGTGCGAATTAAAATCTGGTAGTTTACGTCACCAAGTCTGAGAACTCTGTGAGAGTCTCTCTATCATGAACTTTTTGTCGACCTAAGAATGTGAGGGATGTCAAACGTTTCATTGGAATGACATCCTGGTACAGACGATTTGTACCTGACTTTCTCAACATCATAGGACCCCTGACCAAACTCACTTGGAAGAAACAAAAATTTGAATGAACAACTGAAACAGAGGAAGCCTTCGTAACCCTAAAAACATAACTCATGGAAGCACCCATTCTGTGTGCCCAGACTTTACCTTACCATTCAAACAGATGCATCAAATTTTGGGTTGGGAGCAGTTCTCAGTCAGGAATATCCAGAAGGAGAACGAGTCGTCGCTTACGCCAGCCGAACCTTATCCAAAACTGAGCGAAACTACTCTGCAACGGAAAAGGAATGCTTGGCAGTCATCTGGGCTATAGAAAAGTACCGACCGTACGTAGAAGGGAGCCATTTTAAGGTAATCACCGACCACCATAGTTTGGTGTGGTTACACAATCTGAAGGATCCAGTAGGACGTTTAGCAAGATGGGCGATACGCATGCAGCCGTACGATTTTGAAGTTGTGCATTGAAAAGGGAAAGAGAATGCTGTACCAGACGCACTTTCACGATCATTCCCCATGGATCTAGTAGACATTGTCCCGGAAGAAGTAATCGACACATGGTACATAAAAATGAAGAATAAAGTGGCTGAACAGCCCCTCACCTATCTCAACTGGCAAGTGGATAAGGGTCTTCTCTATAACCTCTTACTGCCCAGAACATCATTTTTGATATATACCGTGTTTTAATTCCCCGGGGTTGGTAATAATACGAAATTCATCAAAACTTCGATTTATATCGATAGCCAGTGTGACCACTTTGACAACAACAACCCGAAGAATGAAAATGCCATCTCACCTCTGACAACTGTCAGAATATCTTCTATTGTTTACTGTCGTAAATCAAGATATCAGCGTAAGTAAAAATTGTTTTATCAATCATAAATACTAATTTACGTAATCATAGTGTTGAAACCAGGTGATAGTTGTTTTTCAACACAGATATTGATGATTAAATGGTACATATCAAAAAAGATATAGTGGACACTTGAGTCATATTTAAAAAGTGAGGTAATGTTATCGTAATGTTATTGTTATGTACATTCACTCTTTGTTATTTACTTTCAGATGCAGTCTAGACCAAGAAGGGGTAGGCCTAGGCCAAGGAGAGTGCATTGAGCGACAGCGATGATGACTACGATCCCAGACCTGAAGGTAGGCCTAGGCTTAGACCTAGTAGGGATTTAAATCCTGAATCAGATGAAGATGAAAATGATAGTGGGGACCCAAACAGTTCAATTGATGAAGATGAAAATGATTTTGGGCCAAGGCCTACTACTGGTAGGCCTAGGCCTAGGCCTACAACGCAACAATTGGATTGGGCGATGGTGGAAGAAGTTGGCAGTGCTAAACTTCTCCCTGAATGGGTTCCACCCCAAATTGATGATAATGTTGAAAGTACAGGAATGGAATCCCCCATTTCTTATTTTAAACAATTTTACGATGAAGAATTACTGGATATGATCGTATTTCAATCTAATTTGTACTCGGTACAACTCAAACCCGAATAAGCCATTAGATTTAGACCGGCTTGAATTAGAACAGTTTCTTGGCATTGTGCTATACATGTCAGTTTTTAATTTGCAATGCATAGCATTTGGTCTTTAGGTGTTTTCCTGTATTTACTTTGTAGCATTTCAATAAGGGGGCGTATTTTAAATAATCTATCCCGGTCGGGATCATTGTAATCAGGAATGTCATTATTGTCGCTGACATGTAGTTTAGATTTGATCTCCTCCCATCGTGTACGCGTCATTATGTCAGCAACTTGAGCAACCCTACTTTTCTCTTCCCAGTAGAAGCGAGTGCGATGCAAATACCATATAATGTAGTTTTTCAATCCTTACCCGGGAATTGGGTAGGTTGCCATATTGTTTTGACTATTTGTGACGTCACCAAGTTTTATGTGTTTTATGTAGGTATGTGTGTTTTATGTGTAGTTTAGTGTATCCATTTATTTTTATACCCGCACACTCATAAAATGTAAATGAAAAAAATAAACATGCCTAATGCTTGAATTATAACGTGTTTTTTTTTTAATAATTGAATAATTGGTAATTCAATTTGCCAAAAAATGAGAAATGTAGTAGCCAATATATCAAAACTAATACCAATTCAAATAAAAACACAATTATGAAGAAAAAAAATTTACAAAAAATTGTTTTACATTGTCAAACACAAAAAAAACATTTATTTTGTAAAAAAATTTTTTTGCGGAAATGAAAATCCAAGTGTCCAGTATATCAAAATTGATATTAATATAAATAAAAAATCAATTATCAGTAAAAAAAAAAAAAAAAAAAATGGCATTGTCAAAACTCAAAAAAGTCATTTTTCAATGCCAAATAATTTTTTTATGATGTTTAGTTAATGTGGGCAGTAAGAGGTTAAGAAGACTAGAGGATCCCCAAAATGGAAGCTAGTGGTGCCAAAACAACAGAGAGCGGACGTACTAAAGGAGTGTCATGATGACCCAACGGCAGGCCACATGGGGATATTCAAGACATACAAGAGGATCTCTAAGGTCTACTATTGGCCAAGGTTGAGATCTGATATTGCCCGGTATATAAATAGATGTGAGGTATGTTTGCAGTTCAAAGTTGAACAAAAAGGCCCTGCCGGACTTATGGGAGCGCACAAAGAGGTGTCAAAACCCTGGCAACTAATATCTTCTGATATCCTGGGACTGCTACCACGATCAACCAGTGGTCATAAGTACCTCTTAGTAGTTGCAGACTGGTTTACAAAATATGTCCTACTATTCCCTTTACGATCCGCCACCGCAAGTAAAATTGTTCACCACCTAAAAAATGATGTTTTCCTAGTGTATGGCGCTCCGCAGACAATTATCTGTGACAATGGATCCCAATATGCGGGAAAAGAGATGCGAAAACTTGCTAAGACCTATGATTCCGGATATTCTTCAACGCGCGTTACCATCCGCAAGTAAATCCGACAGAACGCATCAATAGGGTGATCAAAACCATGCTTGGTTCATATGTGAACGATAATCAACGCCTATGGGACAAACACATCCATAAGATAGGATTTGCCATCAGGACAGCGACTCATGAAGTCACCGGGTACTCCCCAGTCTACTTAAACTTCGGCTGTGAAATTTATACCTCGGGGAAAATGTACGGACGAGCCCCAGACACTGACGAGGTCCTACCATGCAGTTCACGACAAGACACTAAGGAAGAACTATCAGCACTTCAACCCATCTATGAAGACGTGAAAAAACGAATCAAGACTGCCTATGAAGCTAGTGCTCAGCGGTATAACCTCAGGCGTAGGGATGTAACCTATCATGTTGGACAAGAGGTTTACAAGAAGAACTATGCACAGTCAGATGCTGAAGCTTACTTCTCAGCTAAGCTAGCGCCAAGATATGTAGGCCCTTTCGTTATAAAAAGGAAGTTGTCTCCCAACGATCTGAAGCCAACCCCTGAAGACTAACTTAAGCTGCTTGATCAACGTTCTCTCCCTTCGTACCTGCTGGAAGTTTCTTAAACTTCTCTGAAGAAAGGGGGAGGTGTAACGTTCATTTCATTCCGTCCACTTTGGAACGAACTTTACCTGCCACGGAAACAAGTATCTTATCAGTTGTATTGGAGGGGTAAGAGGGGCGAGGGAGAGATGCCGTGAATGCATCGCGGAGCTCGGGACTGTGATTGTGGAGTGATCGCTGACAGAGGACGGTCGACCCGGCCGTGTGTGTTGAGCTGTTCTCGGAGAGGACGACGAGGCCTACTAGAATATTCGAGGGTCAGGTTGTGGGAACAACCCTGGAAGCAACCACGGGACCTAAGGAATACGGCAATAGCCGGACATTATTGTAGGCAATTTGTTTTGGACAATTTGTTTTGGACAATTAGACGCCACGGAGGATCGTGGAATTAGACGCCCTAGCACAGCCGTCTGTCATCGCGCTCGTGTCTGCGGTGTGCTTCCGCACACCAAGACGCCAAAGAAGCAGGATCTGCATCTCGCCGATCGGGAGTACCTGAGGGACCAGGACTCAAGGTTCGGGGGCTTGACGCCGAGGCACATCCTTCCTGCTTCCCATCGCTCTGCCCCGCCCCCTCAGCTCCTACCCTGCCGAACCATTTCTCGGGAGGACATCGATACAATTACGATAAGTAGTAAATTTAAGCTAATAACCTATTGTTATGTGGAGGCCTGGAGGTCGATAACCGTTTCAAAATTACAAGGTTGTAATTTCGCGGTACCCTCCCTTCGGGAATTGACTATAGTATTTGACCTCCACGTCTCTGCGTTTTTTCAGGGATCGATCACCTATATAGTCATATGTTATGTTGTATTCATTATTATAATAAGCCCTCTGATAGAGTTATGTTGAAGTACCAGGTGGTGGTACAAGTGTACATAAACAGTCCGGCTAGCTAGGCATTAGACCATCGTGTCAGTGCTAGCTTTATTTGCTGGAGTATATTTAATTGGTTCTTAGCTGCTACCACTCATTGTGTTATGCAAGGGTACATAAACAGTACGGTGACCCTGCACACAGTTTGTGTCCCCCAGTACAGTTAGTTAGACAGTGGACAGTCTTGCCAGTGTTGATTTAATTTCATTATATATTAATGTTATTATATTTATCTATATTTAATTGGTTACTATCTGATACCACTCATTGTGTTATGCAAGGGTACATAAACAGTACGGTGACCCTGCACACAGTGGAATATGTTTTTTCTGAATTCAACTGATATATAGTACACAACTTCAGAAAGGGTGAAATAAACATGGACATATTATATTCTGGCCAATATGAGGTCATGGTCGTAATTGCTCAGTTTTTAGGCCTACTACTTGTTCCGGAACTTGATTATGTACATGTGCTGGCTACATTGTAATTTTTCACAAAATGTTGAAATAAGTTACAGGTTTTAAGAAGAAAGCCTTGTCCATGCTCGAGAGCATGAATCGGCAAATAGTTGATTGGATATTGCTTAACGTCTCATATTTATGCAACTTGGCTAATCGAGACGAAGGGAGGCACGTAAGGTGTGACGGGGGGACAAGGGATGGACAGGCTTGCGCTGGTCAGAACCAGCCACCAGCGTATGGCGAGGGCAGGGGTTCCCCCACCTCGTGGTCGTTTCCGTCTGTGTTGTGATTGTAATCGCCGTCGGGGAGGTAGTCAAAGGGAGGGGTTAGTTAGTTATTAGGGTTTAAGGGCACACAACACTAAGGTTATCAGTGCCCGTATTCTCTTATATAATGGCATGTTACTTTTAAATCTATTGTACAGCTGTGTTGATTTCAGGTATTTAAAAACATTAGTAATGTTCTCAGATTCATCAGATAAAATTTCTTTTATATTAGGTTTTAGTTTAAAATCATTCCTCTCGTCCATGTGTTGAGGACATTCTACTAAAATGTGCTTAACAGTTAAAATCTCACCACACTGCTCACAGGGTGGTGGGTCTTCACCTTTTAAAAGGTATCCTTGAGTGAGATGTGTGTGTCCAATGCGTAGACGGGTCAGAACAACCTCTTCGCGTCGAGAAGAGCGCCTTGAAGAGATCCAAGGTGTTACATCGCCTTTTATTTCGCGAAGCTTATTATTTTGCATGATTATGCCATTCTTCGCACCACTTTTCTTTAAGTTTAAGTTTAAATAATGCTTTAAGATCAGGCGTTATGACTAATTGGCAATTAATTTGTTCTTTGTTACAAGCTTCTTTGGCACTTTGGTCAGCGAGACCATTTCCTAAAATACCAGAATGGCCTGGCACAACAAAAAACTATTGATTTTTGTTTTGCACCAAGTTTGGACAGTATAAGGTGTATTTTACTAACTAATGGGTGTGTAGTGTAAATTTGGCAAATAGCCTCTAGGGAACTTAAAGAATCCGTGCACACTAAGAATTTGGAGTCCTTGTTATCAAGGGCAAACAGGAGGCTTTGTAGAATTGCAAACAGTTCTGCATTGTAGACGCTGTATGTGGAATGGAGTTTAAAGTTGAAGTTGTTGCTCTCCGTTGTAAAGGCAGAGCCGACTGAATTGTTCATTTTTGAACCGTCTGTAAAAATATTTCTGAAATCTTTGTAGTTGTATCGGATTTCGTTGAATAGTGCTTGATATTGTTTGTTTGATGTGGTGGCCTTTTTGTATTTTGAGAGCTGTGTTATGCAGCATGGTTTGTTTTAGTGTCCAAGGTGGGATTGCCCCATTTGATTTATAGAAAACAAGGGGAAGTGTAATGTAAAATTGCTGTAACTCAAGAAGTAATCATCGGATTTGAACAAACCAGGTATTGTTTTGATGGGTTTTTAATGCTCTACAAAAATGTCATTAGCAGTTTTACCGCAAATGCAATAGTTTTAATTGTATTAATAAATTATTACAATGTATTGCAATTACAGCAATATTAAAAATATATATATAATTATTCATACGTAGCACTCGTTAGATTGCCAAGATATTTTCACACTATCGTAAATCGTAAAAAATCGTAAAAGTACGATATTTATGAGAAATATTTCTTAGATTGCACCCAAAAACGTATCAGGTCTAAGTTCAGAGTTTTCGAAGGTCCCCTTGGATTTTCTTCAAGATCGCATATGCCGTTTTCCCAGTAGAGAGCGAACAAACAGAAAGTAAAGAAGCACCCGAGCTAATTTTTCGGAAGGTCAGTGAAATTGAAGTCTTCGCTTCGCTCATCCAATAAAAATACATAAGTCAAAAGTGGTATAATTTAAGACACTGTGGACCTGGAACTAGTCGGCCAGCTGCCAGTTACACCTCAAACTGCTCTTGCTGACGCACTAGAAGAGAAAGTGCAGAGGAGACGCAAACGCCAAAGAAAGTCCAGAAACTTGGAAATCCAACATTCGAAAGCGTCGTAAGATGGCGGGTGAAGCGTACGTGGATCACTTCGGGAAAACAAAGTTGGCGCAGGAGATTAAAGGTACCTGCAAACGTAAATTAAAGTGTCCTGACATTATCACACAGGCTGAACGGTCTTTAATCCATCACCAATTCTAGAGACTCTTGGACGAGAAGAAAAACCACTTTTATAGCCAGTTTACCGAACAAAGACTGACGGCTAGAGTCCGTACTGATAGCGAAAAAAAGTAGATCATTCTCCTTTTTTTATAATTTACAAGTAAATGAAAAAGTGGTTCGAGTAAGCAATGATTTATTTTGAAAACGCTTGATGTTTCACAGCGTAGGGTGGGCCATTTCTTCAAATTTCATTAAAAACTGGTGTTCCTCGGTCACCCTTAACTAATGGCTAATGCTAAAGATATAAAACATTTCGAAGAAAACTTTAAACATTATTGACCCTTAAAGCCTACTACGCCATGGAGGAGTTCCTTAAAGACAAAGAACTTAAATTTGACGATAAGAGTGATTCCGGCTATTAAAGTACAACTGTAATTCAAATTTAGCTCATGATCAATGTAATGTTCTAATTGTTTCATTGGCAATGTATAACTTCTAGTGGGCCTTATTCAAAGATGTGAAAACATTGTTTTGTTATGTAGGCCTAGATGTGTATATGTAGTTATATTATGATCACTGAATTGTATCTTATTTCACTATGTTATTGTTTTAAATTATTATAATTATTATTACGATATTGTTATAATTGTGTAAATCAGGCGACGCAATCTTCACTGATTGTCTTTGTTTAGCATTAACTTGTAAAATTGTTTAACTTGTTAAAATAAATGTGTATTGCTGTCGAAGACATGACGTAAACATCACTCTATCTTAACATTGTTTCAATAACTTTTCATCTGTTTTTTTAGGTGCTTGCTACTCTAAGCTTCTTTGCCAGTGGCTCATACCAACGGTCAGTCGGTCAAGATTTTAATCTGGCATTGAGTCAGCCGATGGTGAGCCGTAGTGTTCACGAGGTCAGCTTGGCCATCAATAAACGTCTCTTTGAAAGATGGGCTCGCTTTCCGATCAGTCAAGCTGAGCGCCAAAATATTAAAAGAAAGGTAGGAGCAGGCTTATTAACATGTGGTTATTATTGTAGCCTACTTAATTTAACTGTAGCCCATTTATTTGCTTGAATTGTCTTATCTATATGTAAAAATTGAAGAAAGAATAAATAAATATCAGTAAATGACCATGGAATCAAAGAACAATACTATTTTATTTATTTTGTCATAGATTTTATGAAGCGACTGGAATGCTAGGTGTGATTGGTGCTGTGGATTGCACTCACATAGCACTTGTGAGACCAGCAGTTCACTACACAGAGAAAAATATTTACCAAACAATTATTGCTAACTTTATTCTGCTGTTCCAGCAATATTTTCGGTGAATTTAACAGAACAGGTATGCTGAAACAGCAATACAGTTACTGCTAACTCTAAAATAAAGAATCCAGCATGATATTTCACTGCAACATCAGAATATTTTGCTAGTTGGTACTTAGCGAAACATTCTGCCCATCCAGCAAAATATTATGCTAAATTTACAGAACGTTTTGCTGATTCGAATGTAGCGATATGTTTTGCAAGCTACCTCGCGAGACCTGCGCGAGATTTGACGAGATAGCTTACAGTGCGCACGCCACGAGGAAGAAATAGCAAAGTGAAGCACCGAGCATCAAGCATGGCCGTTTACTTTTCAGTTATGTGTACCAGAAGAGAAATAAAGTACTAATAAAGGTTGTATAATACAACATGTGATTATATAGTGCAATTATTATTATGTCTTATACCTAATATGTACCGTGCTGATAAACTCAGATAAATAGCTAATTACAAAATTACAACTTCGTTGCAGATAACGAGACAACAACGGAAGGCGGCAAGAGTACAGAAACTCTGAAGCAAACTATACAACCATTTATGATTGTCGGAGGAAAAAAGGAACAATGCCGTCGTGTGTTTTCTTAATATCGAATAACTCTCGCGTGTATCTGTGTGAATTTTTTGGGGAAAATAATTATATTATTATAACATTGTGATCTTTAAATAAATTTTTTATTGCCACGAACGAGCGACATCTTGTCCCAAGCCAGCAGAATGTTTTGCTGGGATTACAGAACATTATGCTGGTACAGCAGTATGTTTTGCTGAACCAGCATAACGCTCTGTAATTCCAGCAAAACTTTCTGCTGACCAGCAGAATATTCTGCTCTCCCAGCGAAACGTTTGGTAATTCCGGCAAAACATTATGCTGGCCAGCAGAACGTTATATAAACCCAGCAAAACCATTTTCCTAAAGTAGCATAATGTTTTGTAAATATTAGCAATACTCGTTTGGTGTTTTCAGCATAATGTTTTCTTGTCCATAAAGTAGCAAACGTTCTGCTGCTGGTGCAGAACGTTCTGTGAATTCAGCAATAATTTTGTAAATTTTTTTCTCTATGTAAGAACATTACATTGTAATCCTGTCAAATAAGATCGTATATTAACGTTTGGAGGAAAAAATTGCGATGTCGCTGAATTTTTGCAGAGACCTTCCTTAAAGGATACTTATTAACTTACTAAAACTCCCCTTCAATCGGACTGGAGCTTCGGCCGCCATATTGGAAAATGGCGGCCAAAAGGTGTTTGTTATCGAATATCTCCAAATTGGTTTGAGATAGACAAAATATCTCAATCGCAAAAATATATCCCATTTAATTCCCTACAAAACAGGTGTCTTCTATAGTTTTGGTAGGGCAAAGGTTACGTCACAAAATCGTGGTTTATATGTTGCTCATTGGAGTACCAGCTTATTTCCAAATTTTCACGCCCAGCATCAAACAATGCCCGGTAAATCCATAAGAAATCGATTTAAATACAAAAGGACTTTTGTACGGGGTTCATGGAAGCTTCCATTAGTATTTTAAAAAATCAGGTCTGCGAAATCGAATTTTGCTTTACCCGGAATTTAAGTTTTTCCATTGTTGGCATTTCAACAGAAATGCCCTTTTTGACTGTCCATTATTATGCACTAAATAGCATTGGAGGAAAAATTCTTCTTATGCACATTGAAATGACTCAAATAATGATCCGATTACAACCAAAGTTTAAATCCAATATGGCTGCTAATTCCTAATATCCACAAGATCAAAGTGAATTATGTAACAAAAAGAGTCTAAAAACAGCACGAAAACAGTATTCATAATGTAGGTATTAGGAATTAGCAGCCATATTGGATTTAAACTTTGGTTGGAATCGGATCAGTATTTGAGCCATTTCAATGTGCGTAAGAAGAATTTTTCCCCCAATGCTATTTAGTACTTAATAATGGACAGTCAAAAGGGCATTTCTGTTGAAATGCCAACAATGGAAAAACTTAAATTCCGGGTAAAGCAAAATTCGATTTCGCAGACCTGATTTTTTAAAATACTAATGGAAGCTTCCATGAACCCCGTACAAAAGTCCTTTTGTATTTAAATCGATTTCTTATGGATTTACCGGGCAT
The DNA here is from genome assembly GCA_024449915.1 of Sweltsa coloradensis. Classification (NCBI taxonomy): domain Eukaryota; kingdom Metazoa; phylum Arthropoda; class Insecta; order Plecoptera; family Chloroperlidae; genus Sweltsa; species Sweltsa coloradensis. Next base: position 32,264 of record JAMZAV010002643.1, read on the forward strand.
TGTTTGATGCTGGGCGTAAAAATTTAGAAATAAGCTGGTACTCCAATGAGCAACATATAAACCCCGATTTTCTGACGTAACCTTTGCCCCTACCAAAACTATAGAAGACACCTGTTTTGTCGGGAATTAAATGGGGAATATTTTTGCCATTGAGATATTTTGTCTATCTCAAACAAATTTGGAGATATTCGATAACAAACACTTTTTGGCCGCCATTTTCCAATATGGCGGCCGAAGCTCCAGTCCGATTGTAGGGGAGTTTTAGTATGTTAATAAGCATCCTTTAAGGAAGGTCTCTGCAAAAATTCAGCGACATCGCAATTTTTTCCTCCAGAAATTCTTATTTGACAGGATTATTGATCAAAAAAGCTACCATTTGATGAATGTACAAACTATAAGTAAGCTACAAGCATCTATTGACTTAAGAGAAGGATTACCACCAATATTAAAACCACGCGAAAAAAACTTATTTTAGTAATATCTCTCAAACCGTACGTAAAATAGAAAAAAGGGTTACTAGGTCTCACCATGGAGTTTAAGTGGGGAGGAGATCTAACTCCAATGGGATAGGCTGTCTACGATTTTCGATATCCGGTTTTTTCGACTCGGCGGAAATGGCGGCCATATTTGTTGTTTACGATCTGTCAAAAACGTGAATACATGGTCGATCGAGTGCCTACATTTAAGAAGTATTGCACATCAAGAAACGAATAAAAGAATAATTTGTGGTAAGTAGATTGAACAGTTTATTAACCATAAAGCATAGGCCCTATGCATGTAGTATTTGATGCAGGAGACTAATTTTGGTGTTTTCCCATACGGATAGGGCAAAGGGAGTCGTAGGGGCTAGGCCTAGGTGCCAGAGAAAGATTAATTAATATTGTAGGGCCAAATTAAAACCTGGCCTAGACTTGATCATTGGTAAGGCCACAGCTAGAGCCTATGTCTGTAAAATGTTGGCAATAGGCCATGCCTGGAGGCAAGCAGCATCAACTAAGGCCAACCTAGGCTTAGTGTAGGCCCTAGGGTCTCCCAATATTCATATAACCTGGCCTAGGTATGGACTAGGCATATATTCTTGAAAATATTAGAATGTGGTAGACCTAGGCCTAGCCAACCGATCCCAACCATACACACCCACCACCATCACAACCTAAGACCTTGTAAAGTAAGGCTAGGCCGACAACATCTAGGCTTCTATCCATCCAACCTGGCATAGGCCTAGGCCCTAGGCATACACTTATGGGCAAGAATTTATAATCACAGTTATGACTGCTAGGCCTAATTCAATGAACTGCAACCAACAACAATGAAGTTGGCATTTTAAAACATGCATGCTCGATCAAGTCCATATTATGATATTCTGCATCTTTGGCTTTGTCTACTATAAGTCTGTAGGCCTAATGTTTACACACTGATATAGAAATGTCACAATTTCGATGCAGAAAATGCACATTCCAAATTTATTTAGAAGGCCCTAGGTTGGTTTGTTTACCATACATGGCAGCATCCCCGACTAGGCCACCCGACACCTTTTGGCTGGAGATTGAGATTGGCTAATAGTTACCTAGGTTAGGTTAGATAATTTTTTTCTAGTGTTAGGTAGGCCTAATTATTAGGACTAGAAAAAAACAAAAAACCTAGTCCTAATAATTAGGCCTACCTAACACTAGAAAAAAATTATCTAACCTAACCTAATCACTTCAATCTCAATCTCCAGCCAGATGGTGCGCGGTGACTAGGGCCTAGGCAGGTACCCCGTAATTGGTTTGGATAGAAGCCGAGCATGCAGCGTTGGAATCAATAAACCAAACATTAAACCTTTAATAAATGTGACTGTTTTGTGCATAGGCAATGGACATGTGGATTGATATGGTAAATAAATAACTGATCAACACATATTTCAGTGTGCAGTACCGTAATAGTAGGTTTTTTTAAAGTCTTGATCAAAAGATATGCTCACAATAAATTATAGTCAGCCTACAAGTTTGCCTTAACCTGTAGGCTACATATCAATGTAATGGTACATACAATAGGCCTAATAATTATATTTATTTTAGGCATGGAATTGGAAATAAAAGCCATCTTATTGGAAGCGGCATCTCTTCACTTTAAAGTAGGTGTGGAAGATCATGCTTCACCTTCATCATCCCTGGATGATTGGTGTGTACAGACATCTTTGTTGAAACCAAAACTGTAGAAGACTTCTGGTCTACATGCCACAAGTTGTGGTTGAAAAACGAATTTGTGCAGCCAGTTAAAATACTTACATCAAAACTGATGGTAAGTTATTTGCAGCTTGAAACTTGGTCAAGGCAAATGATTCTCAGTTCGAAATTATAACTTGGGCTTATGCCTACTTTTTCATAATGAGAGAACCACCTCCAATCAGATTTAGTACATACACAACACAGTCTCAAGCCTACCCACTTTTAAAATAGCCCTAATATAAGGCCATACCCTACTAGCAAGATTTGTATTTTTATATAACGTTCCTCAATTACAATTACTGTATACCTTTGGCTCTCATGTAGGCTAGTACTCTCTAAAATATAATTATGTATTAATTTTAGATAGATGATTAACTTGGGAGTCTAATACAAATAGGCCTATGTACCAGTATTGTATTAGCTAGGGCTGTCCGAGTGGGGATATTTTAAGTCGAGCGAGATTAAGAGAAAATTATTGAATTTTGATCCAGATTCGAGATCGTGTAGACTGAAATCGTGCTTATTAAATCAATTGATTAATTTGATTTTGAAGTTACAAATTTACAAGTTTTGTTTATTATTTTTCATATCATTTATCTGAAAATGATTTAGTTTGTTGCAATAAGATCTTGGATTCATTATTGTACAGTGTACACATCTTATGAAGTGGCCATGTTTAATGCAAATACGTTTAGCTTCAGACCTAGGCTGCACATGCGGATCGAAAATGTAATGTACAATTGAGTCACTATTGAATTATTGTTCGATTCAAACGTTCGCGGTCGAAGATAAAATTTCCACATAACGTAGATTTGGGCCTAGAATATTATCTTGTGTATACATGCGTTTTTAAACAGGGTAGACAACGTCTCATTGTCTCATAGGACGCTTCGCCACTGGTCACTATTATATTGGTTGAAAATGATTTAAATAATGCATTGTCAACAGTTGGGTATGCGAGTGTGTTTGATTCGAACCCCGACCAGAGAAAGCGGACTTCTTAGCTAAACAAGGTAGCAAAATGCTACAACAGAGCAAACCGTTAACTTACAGCTCAGTTACAGCCCATGTAAATGCTGCAGCTTCCAAGAAAACTAGGCAAGACTGGGTCGAAAAGGTACAAGACAAACCATGGCAGGAGTACACCACACAGCCAAGTAAACCCCACAAAAATATGATTGACGAACAGAAACAGCACAGTTCAGGTTAAAGACACAACATGACCTGCTAGGAAGCATCTGCAGGGGTACAACAGGGAAGCAGGGTACAGCAGGGGTAACATATCCAATGCATCGCATCACATCAATTTTCAGAAAATACAATTTTCTCTAAAAAAATTTCTGCCAATTTTAAATGTTGCAGGTTTATTGACTAAAATAATTTGGTACCTAAGAGCCAATCCACAGCTTTCACAAACGTTGATAGTTAGGGCCTAATATTGGCAATATTAATAATTAATATTATACCTAACCTTGGCAATAGGCATCCTCATACCTAAATAAGTAGGTTTGTGATGTAAAAGAATGATAATTAATAGGGCTACCAGACTGGTAAACAATGTTTCTTTTTTACTGTTCAGTAGGCCCTACCACCCTTTCAATAAAAATAAAATTATTTTTTACATACCACGTGTAGTGAATAGTGAAAGCAACATGTACTCATACTTTGTTGTTGAGTTCCTTGGAGATTCAAGCGTACGAGAAATCTCCGAAAGTTGTCTCTTTCAGTTGTCTCCTGACGGCCAATGGAAGACTTATTGGCCACCTTTTTCCACTGATAATGAAACGAATAGGGCCATTCGCCATTCGCTCTCCGTTGTAAAGGCAGAGCCGACTGAATTGTTCATTTTTGAACCGTCTGTAAAAATATTTCTGAAATCTTTGTAGTTGTATCGGATTTCGTTGAATAGTGCTTGATATTGTTTGTTTGATGTGGTGGCCTTTTTGTATTTTGAGAGCTGTGTTATGCAGCATGGTTTGTTTAGTGTCCAAGGTGGGATTGCCCCATTTGATTTTTAGAAAACAAGGGGAAGTGTAATGTTAAAGGCCTGTAGTAGTTCCAGTGAGCGGATGCCCACCGGTCTCGAGGCCTTCAGGCGAACTTTATACCGATTTTGAAATGGAGGGTCGAAAACTGTTTTATAGGCTGGGTTTGTAGGAGATCCTTTTAATGAGGCGATGTAATTAAGCATTAAGTACTTTCTTCTGGAGGATAGAGATGGTTCTGCAGATTCGCAAAGAAGACTGGGAATAGGGCTCGTACGGAAAGCTCCTGTGGATAGCCTTAAACCAGTGTGGTGAACTGTATCCAACATCTTGATAGCATCTTGAAATATTATGTTTGCATAATTCCGACGTACCTATGTACAATGGTTGACCTGCCCGGATAATCATCAGTAGTAGGCCTACCTAACACCGGCTAGACCCTACCACTCAAATCTACCAGAACTTTGACTCGAGCCTACATCCTTTCACAGTAGTAGGCCTACCTATCACAGGCTAGACCCTACCACTCAAATCTTCTTGCACCGGGGACTCGAACCCACAGTACCAAGGTCGCCATCAGTACCTTCGCATAATCACTCGCTTTCCCTAGGTAGCTTTTCACTAGGCCCTAGCCTCAATCCACACATATCTACATATTTACAATAACCTGCCTAGACCTATGTAACTCTACACTAGTACAGTAGGCTCTAGCTCCTCAACACATATCTACATATATTTACCATGACATAGCTAGACCTAGGTAACTTCACACTAGGCACATACTACTACTAAAACTTACAGGCCAGATGGGCACACGGCAGGCTACGGACTTAAGCCGTAGCAATATGAGTTCAAATGTTCATCTAGCCAAATATTATGCACTAGGAAGGGTACGCCGGGTGAGACTTTTATCAGGCAAAGGCCCTGCCTAAATGGGTGTAGCAATTCCACCTGTTCTCACTCTGTAGCACTTGGAACCGTTCCGGGCAATAGTTACTAGTAGACCTAACGTCTACCATGGTGTGGGTACATAACCAGTAGGAAAAGATCCAGCTTCACAAAAATTCACACGGGTTTCTGACAAAACTCAGATCCAAACAAATGCAGTTCTTGAGGCAGAACGCCCGTGTCGGCCCACCAGGTAGGCCTTGGCCTACGCCTAGCTTATCGCCTATGCTGCATGGCACACTTGAAGTGTCTTGGAAGGCCTACAGCTTCTGTATATCCTACGTACCAAGCAGTCCATCTGGATCTACACCGTCGGCTTGGGTCCTAGCCTAGCCTACCCTAGAAGCCTAGGTTGTGTCTCGTAGACGAATATCCCAGGGCGGCAGCATCCAGACCTCATGCCAGTCACCAAAACCCCAGGAGGGGCCCGGTTGCCGTTGGCTACATCGCCAGGGTGCGATTAGTCCCAAGAAACTTGGCCCCACGAAAAAATATAGCTTGATGGATTAATAAGATGAGCTCCACACCTCGTGGAAGAACACTTTCTAGCCGTCGACCAAGAGTACTTCACTCTACAGAGTTCCCGGTGGAAGAGAACGTCCAACGGTTTTCCTCCCCCAGTCCTAACCTCAACTGTCAAAATGTACAAAATGTCACTTCCGTCACAGTAGGAGTAAGGACTGCGCGGGCCCGAACGCGCGCAATACAAGATGCCTAGCTCGGGCTAAAACTCAAACAAAGTGGCCCGTGTACTGTGGCGCACTCCGATGGCAAATCGTAGTACAAGATAGGGCTGCAGATACGAGAGCATTCCCAGACGTTACAAAATTAAGACATCATCATTCATTATGTTCATGATAACTTGATTTGACTTACAGATGGGAATGATTGTGTATGGGCAACACCTGATACAGTCGATTTGAAAAACGAAAGCCTGGATTGTGTCTGAAGATGGGAAAACCATTTGTTTACTATTTACAACTGTAGACCCACAGGATGATAATATGCTACACGATGTAGGCCTACAAGATGGTATAGATCAGGAAGATTATGAGGGCCTAGACTCACCGGTAATAAATGATGATGATGATTGTCTTGATGACGGCGGGGACAAAACCGAAAATCGGGAGGCGAGGAACTCCGACAAAACATTTTTGACAACCGAACATACTAAATTACTCATAGACTTATATAAAGAAAATAGGCCGAACGTGGGCAAGGTTTTTAAACTCAAAACTAAAAAAAAGTTGTGGGAATACATACGAACGGAATTTTAAAAAAGGGTATGATTATACCACTGTGCAAATCATAAACCACTGGAAGACCTTGGAACAAGGCCTTTGAGATGAATGACAAAAATAACAAACAGAGCGGCAGAGCAAGAGCTAGGTGCTCTTATGAGCAAGACCTTGAAGACATTTTCGTAAAGCGGGCCAACGTTTTCCCCGATCTACTGTTAGGCCCAAAATCAGTTACATCCAAGGCTGATTTGCTAAAAAAATTCAACATTGCAGATGGTTAAACAGGTAGTTAAATTTACGCAAAGTAAACTCAACCTACCAATAGATATGATAGATCGCTGTCACAGGCAGGGGAAGCCGCAAAACACGAGCGATGACACGTCTTACAGCCTTCGAATTATAATCAAGCTCATAGAGTACCAGACCCGAAATGAATTGTGGCGTAACAAATCCCAACTGAAAGGCTCTGGACTGAGATTGTCTGAGTCGCTTACATCAAATCGCCTCAACCTACTCAGAGAGGCCAGAAATCTTGTTGGACTATACCACGCTTGGTCTTAAGACTGAATCCTTGCCACAAACAACAGAGTGAAGTATCGCATCTCGAACTTCATGGACCTCGGAAAACTGGATGTGATGAAGTAATCGACTGTACACATGTACAACTCCTTATTCTAGCCATAGTGCTCTTAACTTCTACATTTGCACACTTCATAGTGATCTAACTTCTACACTTGCACACTTTTGCTTACATCACATTCATAATATCTTCTACCAACACCTTAATCAATACATCTATAATGCTAACGCTCTATGTGATGCAACATACAGTTATCAGACATTAATTATTTATCTAAATCTATCCACCAATCAGCACAAATGTTATTTAAACGTAGTCCACTAGAATCTTAAAGAGATGCAACACACATAGAAAATGTATCAAAGAAACCTTATTAGTATTAGTTCATAAATCGTAAATGGATTAGTGAGTAGTAAAACCCTTAGACCATACGCCTAACTTTAAAATATTGTTTCTTAGTCATAACTCAAATGAGACTGAGATAGTTCATGTGGTAACGAATTTAGTTAGAATTAGTTTAGAACACCGGTGAACTTTTAATTCTGTTGCATGAAATTGCAACTCTAGTTGATATATTCTTCTTAATTCTTTCAGAAACTCACATCGTAAAGACAGTGGACAATGAATTTAACATACACAGTTACACTAATATTAACTTTCCAGCAACTACAATTGTTGACTACACGCGGAACATGGGGGCTATTTATCATGCCGACCACTACTGCGCGAGCTATGGCTTCACAAGAAAGTCTTTGAACCGTTCCAGTTCACTAACCAATAATTTTGTAAACGTTAGTAAAACAATAACGTATAAAGTATAGACCGACATTCATTTCCTTGTAGAACACAGAAGAATGATTCGTCTTCGATGAATCAAATCTCTCACCTGTAACTTCGACTCCTAAAGCGAATCGAAACATCACAAAGGTACAGACCGATTTTAAAGTTTATGTTCTTTAGATTAATTTCAGACCCACTGTGCTTATATGTGCATAATAATGTGTAATTATAGTTTTCGCCAACTTGGAAGAGCACATTCTAGAGCTCTTTTCACGAAGGATCACACGCCCACTTAACTTCTTCAAAAGAGCTTCTCAGCGGGCGCATGTACACAGGTCCTACTACTGTCACCAAACGGGATAAAAACATCGACCAGTCCATCAACGCATCACACAAACAAAGTATTAAAAAAAGTTCTTGACCGCTTGCCTTATACAAATCCCCTGACAAGTCAGGCGGAATAAGTGGATGCTTCTTAGTCTCCCTTTTAGGAAGATTCTAAAGAAATCGCGGGTTACAAGTGCTTCTTATGCCATTGATTTTGCTAAATAAAGAGTTTTTTCAAAAGAAACACGGTTTACAAGAGGTTTAACATTCTATTCCTTTTGACAAATAATCCTTCCTTTGAAAAATAGTTTGGGCCAAACCATCAGGTCAAGAACTATACCTGACCCGGCCTACCGAAGGGTTGAAAGTATGTTTTCAGAGTCTTTAGTAGCAAAACACAAATTCTTGACGGCAGCCGAAGCAATCATTTGCCTTATTGTACCTTTGACAAGTACATGATAGGGAACGCTATTCACGAAGATTTGAAAGAAACCGCTAGCGCTCTTCGATCTTGACCCAAACTATATACCAGTCCAGAAATGTCCACCGGAGCAAAGCATCGTATCAGTACGCAAAGTGCTTGAACAGCACCCCGAGGGGAAAAAGAAGTTTCTACTCCATATCGAGATGAGGTGATATCCCCAGCGCTACGAAGCTCCATGATCAGTGTATTGGTTTCACATTTAGTGACCGAAATTACACCTAGTGAGTTCAAGACCACATATTTATATTTTCATGTAATTTCCATGTGATATTACTATTGGCACATTTATATTTACCATGATTATGTTGTATATTAAATGTAACAATAAAAAAAAAATGCTTCTTGTAATTGTCAGAGAAAATATTGTCAAGATCTATGATGGCTGAAGGCTGCCCGGCGTGCACGTGTCGAGCTTCAAGGGAAGCCCCTAGCTGTACGGCCGGTCTTGCGCTACTGGCGCACTGCGACCCGTATCCTTGCAGCGGCTACTCGAAGTGTCGGATGAAAGATGGCCGCCCGGCGTGTACGTGTCGAGCTTATGTAATGTCTCAAATCACCTTTAAAATCTTGTTGTAGCAAGCTACGACGCATGTTAGCGCTGGAAGTCGTAAGGAGATCATGTGACCCAAACATAACAATTATTATTTTCGAGAATAGGGGAGGAGGTGTGGGCGGCAGTTTGTTTGTAGACTAGAACTTGCATGTAACTTCCTCTTCTCTGTTCTCAGGCTTATCTACCACGTAACTTTTTCTTGGTAGTGTTTGTTTCCTGGTACCAGTACCAGGGAGAGGAACACAAAGAGAAGACTTTAGATAACTTCCGTAACTCACAAGTGCCTGACATAACCCCGTCCGCGGGCTTTTTTGCCACACGGGGCCTTTGTTGAGTCCCTGCGCCCCTGGGGACGAGGAGTTCCATCTTCCGGACTATGCCCCTGACCTCGTGGCTCTAGGGGGAAACCCCCCCTATTTGGTTTTGGGGGCTGTTGTTTAGATAAAAAAAACATAGTAGATACCAAAGGCCTACCCCCAAAACATTCTATTTTCTATCTTCAAATCTCAGTTATAGTTTTTCAAGGTGTGGGGGCCACAAAAACTTTATATTGATATTGTATAATTGATGTCATAAAAACCCAAGTAGGGGTAGGGTGTTGGGCAAAACATTTTTTCTATGGAAATTTTTGTCCTAAAATGTCTTTGGGCCCCTTATTGGTCCTTAATTTCGATAATTCGTTTCGAAGGGCCCAGGAAAAAAAAGTATGTCTTTAAATTTAAAAACGTAAAAAACGAATATTGAAAAAAATTTATAATAAAAAGCTAAAAAAAAAAGTAGCAACAAATATCCGGGCGAGTAAGGAAAACTTGTTCTTATCAAAATATTTTATCTACTTTTTCATGGGCCCCCAAGTGGCCATGTATTGAGATAAACAAATTAATTACAATCTAGGTGGTCAAATGTAAAACCGTCAAATGTACAACATACATAAAAGCAAGTCACACCATTTTCGTGCCAGAAACAGTAAAAAAAACAAGATCTAACACGGCGTTTGTCGTGGCACAAGTTTGGTCAACGAAGAGAAACGCGTTACGAATGCAAAAAACTGCAAAATGCGGGGCCTTTTTCGAGCGTAAAAAACAGGCCGGACTTTTAGAAATATGTTCAGGGATGAGTAGGGTAATGAAGGGGTTTTTAAAGGGTAGGATAAAAAAAAAAAAATTATTAGTACTTGTTAAAAATTTTAAGCTAGAGTTTGGATTAACCAATAAAATTAGGTCATTTTTCCCAATGCGGCATGCAACTCTCGAAGCTCCGACCGTAAATAAGCGTACCCCGCGCCCGTAATGAAAAAAAACGAGACAAAAATGCCACTGAACGGTTAATGAAAAATAAACAATTACAATGAAGAATTTGTGTTTTTTTTTAGACCAACCCAAATTATAACATTACCATTGAACAATGCTTTGGAATATTTATCCCAAAATTTAATTTGGAAATTTTAGGCCCCCCTAAAAGTGCGCTGAAGAGGGGCCCCGACCCTATTTTGGCAATGGCGTTGCCAATACTTCCCCCAAAAAATACGGAGAAAAAGGGGGCAGAAACTATCTGCACCTACTTTTGCTGTGTGCGTGGGGTAGTAGTCAAAAGGTGGGGGCGGCGAGGCCCACTTTGAAATTGTGAAAGGCCTTGAAGATATCATTTTACAGACGGGCTGTGTCCCTTGTAAATTTTTCCCAGCAACCAAAAACTGGGAATTGGGCCCAAAATCTGCGGGATACTCCGAGTCAATGGATCTTCTTATCAAAGAAAATGGGGAGAGGAGAGAGAAAAATCACTCAGGGTGTGGGACGGAAAGGATTTGCAGCCAGTCCTTAAAACAGCAGCAGTAGGGCAATGGGGTGGCTTTTTAATTTACGATATTTATTATTGGTTTTTTAGGGCACTAACAGTAGAGTTATCAGTCCCCATGTCAAGTGTATTGAATTTTCCCAAATTTTTTTTTTCTATAATTGTGGATTACCCCCCTTTTTTTTCCTTTCAAGGGGGAAAAAGTAAGGACCTAGGATATTGCTTAAGTCTAAGTAAGGGGCGACGCGGGGGGCAAGGGGTGGAAGGCCCGTGGTGGTCAGAAAACCCCCGCCACAAGCATAAAGGGGGGGGGGGGGGGGGTATGTGATAAAAAAAAATCCCAGCACATAAACCACGCACCTTGGGGTCAAGGCTCTTACTCACATTGAACAAGTGACATCAAATCATATCAAACCCCAAATTTCAGTCTGTACGGGAAAAGACGGAGCACACACGGAGATAGTGCTTTCCCTGAAAAAACAGGAAGAATAAAGAGACAACAAAGCCTTCGTCTGGGCAGAACAGACAAACTCTGAAGCAAACAAACGTAAAAGAATGTAAATGAAAAAGAGGAGACAGAAACTTGAACAAAACTTACACGCAACAGAAGCTAACTGCATTACGTGGAGGCCCCTGAGACCAGAGCGAAAAAGCGCGGACAAAACACTCCGCTTGGGCAAGAACAACAGACCGACGCGGGGCGGGCTCTCAGTCTCTGCGGTAGACAGAAGTAGTCAAAAGGTGCGGGGCGGCGGGTATATCAAAGCTGCACGCCAAAATGCATTTAAAGTTTTCAAACGTGTTTATGACAGGACACATGTGCTTTTATGTGTGTTATCAATTGGTTGCAATTATATATTTAAAAATGTAGGAGGCCATCGTGACACAATATTGTCGAAATATCACGCTTTCAGGGTTTTACTTTTTTTCAGGACAAAAAAAAAAAGGGCAGAAATATAAAAAGGAAACCGTGCCCCTATAAAGAAGCCCCAAAAAAAGTACTACTCGCAAAAATTTAAACAAAAAACAAATAAAAAAAAGTGTGGAACATTGTTAAAAAAAAGAGATGGGAAAACAAAATAATAAAATCGGAAAAAAAAAAAAAAAAAAAAAAAAAAATTTCTTTAAAAAAAATGACAAAAGGGTCTATAATAAGTGATCCCACAGGTGTAGCACAGAAACTAAATCCCACAAAGTAAAAAGTTGTCAATCGTTTGTTTTTTAATTGTTAGTGCAAGACCCTTGTCTTTTCAAGTATATTTGCTTTATTTTTCATTTTTCATTCCTTATTTTGAAAAAAAAAGCTATTTAAATACAAAAATAACAATATAGAAAAAAATATTAATTTTTAAAACCAAATTTACAAATTAACAATTAGATACATTGGCAATTTAACAAATTCAGCAAATTTACAAAGAAAAAAATTAACAAAAACCAAATTTTAAAAAAAAAAAATAACTAAAGATAAATTACAAATTTTACCAAAAAATTTAAAATACTCTTTTTTCAAAACAACAAAATGAAAATTTAAAAATTTAAAAAAAATTTTCAAATTTTCCAATTAAAAAAATAAAATATTTAAATAAACAAAATGATAAAAAAAACTAATTGAACAAATTAACAAAAACCAAATTACATAATATAAAATTTTTACAAAATGTACAAAATTTTCAAAACTTTTCCCAAACCACAATCACAAAACAGGAAATTTATTTTCACAAAAGTAAAGGGGCAATTCTTAATTTGTGTACAGTTTTGCATTTTTTATCTCTTTATCTAAAATTTTTTTACAATCGAATTCCACATAAAATATGAATGCATTGATCAGTATTTTTCCTTTAGTTTTCCCGTAGATGATATAAATTTTTTTAGGTTAGGTTTGAATGTGTTTCCATGTTTTAATCTATTTGGTTTCTTAAATTTAAATTTGGGAAAATTCCCTGCTCTAACTTAAAATAAAAAATAAAACATTTTTAAACAATTTTTTTTTTTACAGAAACATATTGATCTCTCTAAAAAAGTTTTTGTTGGAGTAAAAAAGACACACTTAGAACAATTTTCAAACCCCTTTTCTTTTCAATTTTGTAATTATCAAACTCATATTATCAAATCCCCACAGCAGAGTACTGCAATAAACTAAAGGGGCAATAGAAGACAATTAAAACATTTGTCTTGTATGATAAGACAAGGGGTTTTTGCCCTTGCCAGAAAGCCAATCTTTTTACTCATTTTATGGATAACAATGTCTACATTATTTTTCAAGCAAAGATGTTCATGTTTTATTATTCCTCATATTTAAATTCATTCACAAATTTAATGCTCTTGTCATCAACCATAATTGCAAAAAATAGGATTTTCTCTTAGGAGTCTTTGCTTAATGACCTTGGATGGTTTAATTAACTTTACATTTGCTTTTATTAACATTAATTTTTAGCTTATTAAAACCTCAGCCAGTCAATCAGTCTTCTTAGGAATGTATTAATAATATGAAAAGCATCTTTTACACATTATCACACTATTATTACACTAAAGTATCATCTGCAAATAGATTGATAAATATTTCTAAGTTCATCATGACTAACATTAAATATATCATTTATGTACAGATAAAAGAGAAGTGGTCCCAGAACAGATCCTTGTGGCACACCATAATTATTTCAAGTTCATCAGATTTTTCATTAGAGTGACGTGTGACCTGTTTTCTTCCTGTTAAGTAGCTCCTAAACCATTTAGCGCATGACCTTGTATTCCATATTTCTGCAGCTTGGTTAATAAAAGCTCTCTATAACTGTTTCAAATGCTCCTTTTAAAGTCAAGAAAAAACAGCTACAACAATATTGCCATTTTCTAAATCATTAAGCCACTTTTCCATTACTAATTTAATTGCAGTTTCACAAGAATGACCCCTGCGGAAAACTGATTGATTTGGTGTAGGGAAAATCACCATCATAAACATATTCTAGTAGCTGGGCATAAATCACTTTTTCAAAATTTTCTCGTATGTTGGTAGCATGTTTATTGGTCTGAATTCTTCTGGGGATTCGGTTTACTAACTTTAGGGACAGAAATAACTTCCGTAACAACCATGTTTTTGGAATTCTCCATTGATAATTGACATATTTTTCACATTAAGTAGAGCATGGCCACATCGCCACATTGGCCCCATTGGTATGGCGGTAAGTTCAGATGATAAATTAGAAATGTTTGTTAAAGTAACCGTGGAAACTCTAAATGAGCAAGCACCCCCTTGAAATTAAGAGTTAAAGGAAAACCAGCCCCATGGTTAACAGCAGATATTAGGAAATCCATGCATAGGAGAGACCACTTGCGCAAAGAATTCAGAATTTTTAGAAGGCCATCAACGTGGGAGGAATACAAGAAAGTTAGAAATAAGGTAAATAATCAGATTCGTTTTTCTAAGCGTGAGCATTTAAGTCTTTTTGATAATGATATTTCTTCAAAATCTTTATGGTCAGTTTATAATAAGTTGACAGGTAACAAAGTGAAAAAAGAGTGTAGCATAGCCTCATTGACAGAGAATGGGGTATCCTACACGTCTAATCCTGACATTTGCTGTTGTTACAGAAAAGTTTGTTGTGAACGATGTAGATTTTCCAGTCAAATTGGTAAGTTAAAGATTTAAATAGAAAAGAAGCAGATGATCTCCCGCATGTAAAGGTAACTAAAGAAGAAGTCATTTCAGCAATTAAACGCCTTAAAATTAAAAGCTCGACAACACTTCAAGAGATTCCATGCATAGTATTCAAGAAATGCGCATCAATAGTCGGATTATTGGCGTATCTAATTTCCCATTTCTTTCTTGTAGGTGATTTCCCAACACAGCTGAAATTGGCAAGGGTAACACCTATTTATAAGGGTAAAGGTAAAAAGAGTGATAGGAATTCTTATCGACCTATATCAACTCTTCCAATTGTAGGGAAAATTATTGAAAAATATTTTGCACATGAGGTTATTACATGAAGTGGATGCATCTGAAGGTTTAAGTGAAAACCAACATGGTTTCAGGAAAGGTAGATCAACGCAAAGTGCCCTTCTAGCATTTACAGATTTTATCCATAAAGGGATTGACAAGCGGAATGGTAAGGTTGGAGCTGTTTTTGTTGATCTTAGGAAAGCATTTGATTCAGTACCTTTTTTACCTCTTTTAATTAAAACTAAAAAACCAGGTATAACATAAGTCCTTATTTGTTAATCAATATTGTCGGATTACTTTTTAAAAGAAAAATGTTATCAATCTTGCAAAATATAGTTCAAAAGTATTCAATATATTTTGTGGAGTACCGCAAGGATCAATATTAGGACCCCTTTTATTTATCTTACATAGATGATATATCTACTATAATGGGAGGAATCAATTATATTTTATATGCTGATGACTTGGTCTTTTATAAGAAGGTGTGGATGTTGAAGAGATCGCAAGACGTCTTCAAGAAGTTTTAAAGAGATGGATGATTGGTTTAAAACTCAGGAACTTGATATTAATTATAGTAAAACAAATTTTATGATTTTTCATAAGGCTAATGATTGAAGCATGAATGATATTCATTTGACGTTGAATTGTAATGGTAATATAATTTCTAGAGTATATGAATTTAAATATTTTGGAGTTTTCATAGATTGTAATTTAAATTTAAGAAACATTATGAATATGTACGTAATAAAGTATCATCAACAATGGGAATTATAAGTAGAATGAAGAGGTTTGTAACAGAGAGAATGTTGAGGTTACTTATAGATTCTTATATTCACTCCATTATGATTATTGTTTAGTGGTTTGGGCAGTAAGACCTTCTACCGAATATGTTGTACTTCAGAAGAGAATTGACCATCTGTTTGATTCAATTCCTATGAGCCAAGATTTACAATCTGATTGCTTCACGATTGAGGAAAGAATGAAATATAGCGTACTGGTAAAAACACATACAAAATATTGAAAGGTATGTAGGGCCTACCTATTCAGGTATTTTACCCAATATTTTTTAATTTGTTGATCGTGATAGAAATTCTATTCCAATGAACTCTTTGAAAGTTCCTAAAATTAATTTCTGAATCATTAAGAAAGTCATTCTTGTACAGAGGAGTATCCTTTTGGAATTCAATTTCTTATGATATTAGAAGCCATTTACTGAGCTAGGAATAGTACAATTAAAAGTAAAATTGAAGCAATGATAATGAATCGAAGAACAAAGAAGAATTGATTTTTACTATTTATTTGTGGGGCATTGTCTCTGTGTTTATGTAATGTTAATTATTTATCTTCATATGTTCTTATTCATGATTTTGCTGTTCTCTTTGTTTGTTCATTATTGCTTTGATTTTGATGTATTCAATGTATTTTAACACTGGTGGAACTTGCAACTGAGTTAGGTGTCCTGTATCATTGCTGTGATCAGTTTTTGACTTGAACAATTTTAAATAATTATATATCTGATATAATTATATATTAGAGTCAAGATCTTTTGCACTAAATTGTTATCAAGATTTGAACACAAGAATGATGGTTGAACACAAGAATGAAGATTCGCGTTTGGTGGTTTCTTCCGCGAAAGATTGATTACTCCCTGATTTGCTGTTCCTGATTTTGGCAAAACCTCATATTCGTTTGAGTGGGATCGTCTAATAAATCAGTTTTTTTCTTTTCGTTTTTTTTTATGTTTTTATTTTTTCTTCTTTTTTCTTTTCTTTCTTTTTTCCTTTTTTTCCTTCCTTTTTTCTTTATTTTCTTTTCTTTTCTTTTCTTTTTTCTTTCTATTCATTCCCCACCCCCTTTTTTATATATTCGATCATTCATAAATTGCATTTAATATCCTTTTATTTGTTATCAAATTTGTAGAATATTTAATGCATTGTTGTAATATTACTATTTCAAATAATTACTTAAATGTAGT
This sequence comes from Sweltsa coloradensis, assembly GCA_024449915.1. Lineage (NCBI taxonomy): Eukaryota > Metazoa > Arthropoda > Insecta > Plecoptera > Chloroperlidae > Sweltsa > Sweltsa coloradensis. The sequence goes on from JAMZAV010002643.1 coordinate 49,075, forward strand.
TCATTGTTGTGTCTGCATCTATGTAATTAGATTTATTTAGTTGTCCTCCTTTGTAAATCAGTTTTTATAACTGAATAGGATAGACGTTAAATAAATAAATAAATAAATAAATAAATAAATAAATAAAAGGTTCTCTTAATTACTTCAACGCTTTCCTTCCTCTGTACCTTCTTACTTGTCATGTTAAATACTATTTTTTTTTGTGATTTAAATTAATTGTCTTGAAATTTAAAAGCATGTCACTATTCCCTTTGTACAATCTTTCATCACCGGTACCCTTGGACTTTGGCTCTTCAATACTTTCAATGATATCACTTATGCTATTAACAAAATATTTGTAAATTTGTTTGCTAAATTATCATGACCGTTGTATTTCAAATGATATAGCATCAGTGACATTTGGAACACTCTTTTGTTGATCTATAACACTTTTTATGGTTTTCCACATTTTTTCCACATATGTTCACTCGTGCATCAATAGATAGACAAACTACTAACACAGAGGAAATTGCTAGCATTTTAAGAGAGTTTACCAATCCATTTACTGACACTTCAAATAAGTAAGTTAATTTAGTAACTTTGGTGATGCCTGAAATTGTTGCGAATAAAGTTTTGTGACAAATGACGTGGGAATCGAGAAAAATGAACGAATTTGTAACAGAGCGCATTCAAAGCAAACACAGTGTTAATGTTTAGTCTCTGATAAAACATTAATCTGAAGATGTGAAAAACGACAACCAAAAAGATTCAAATCAAGACAAAAAACTGAAATCATCGAGCTTTTAATCGATCTATCGAGATTTTAACAATGACGAGAAAGCTTGTAGTAGCTAGGTCCTGAGACCTGAATTTGATTTGAAAGAAGCCATGTCGTCAAGCCAAGAAAAATTTTTTCTCAGAGGCCTAGGCTAGTAGAGTGTGTTATTTGGTTGGTTTTATGGAGGTGTCATATAATTATTAAATTTGGCCTACGATTTTATTATCGAATTTATAAAATTCACGTTAATTAATTATATTATTAATTATAAATTAACCTTATTAATAATTACGTAATTTATTGTTTTTTTTTGGTTTAAACTTTCAATTTTAGCATGGTGGCAGGCCTGGACTACTTTGTCGGCCATGACAGGTCGCCATTGGTTCACTCAAGGTACACATTTAACTTGATCTGTTGTTCTTTGGGTATAACAAGTTTTAAAATGCCTCAAAAGTGTAAAAAGTGGTGAAAAACGTTCCAAGGAGATAGTGGACGCCGTACTCAGTGAGTAGAACTATATTATTTTCTAATTCTGATTATTTCCTCGTTTTTTTTCCTTGAAAAAAATGCTATGCAGACCATGTGGTTGCACAGAAAACTAATTTTATAGGGCCATTATTAACTTTTATTTCTTCTAAAAAGTTCCGTATTTTTTAAATGCATTATGTAACATTAAAAAATATTTCTTTGCTGTGTCTAGCTTAGACTTTAGTAAGGGGGCTAGCTGTTTGCCAGCGGAATGCCGATGAACCACATATTAGTGAAGTTAAATATGTGTAGCTCGATTGGGGGTTTCTCCGAGAATTTTTTAATTTTCAATACTTAATTGTGACCAAACGAAACAAGCTACAGAGCTCATATTTAAAATCTCGGCTGGACATCTTCCCCTCTACTCTACACAGAACAATTGTTATATTTTCACAGTCACTACAGCAGTCTGGTGGTAATGTAAATAGAACCATGCCCACTTGCATTAGTAACTGTATGAAATACTAACTACTTACTTTTTTGCTGTTTAAAGTTACTTTGCAACTATGTTTTTTCTTCAGAAGCGCGGCCGCGAGCGTGGTCATCGGACGGTCAGCCTACAGTCCAGTGTTAGCCAAACCACCTAGGAATTATGCACTGTACTGTGTAAACTCCCTTATCACGGGCCAAACCACGAGAGGGTTGCGAGTTAGCATGAGAGATGTTCACTTAACTTATTTCTACATTTGGGATACTTTTTGTATTGGTGAAGATTACCATGCCATCAAATGTAGTTAGGTGTGAGTTAAAATACGTGGTCTTATTGAGCGAGCGTCTCCAATTGTGATCTAGTCAAATTTCAGTTTGACCCAAAACAAATTGTAACAGTAAGTTTTATTGTACCAATCTCTTCAGAAAAATGTCCTTATTAACATATCCAAAATCCGCTAAAATCCGCAAGGGGTAAGTTCGTCAAATTTTAGCTACTAGTCATCCCTTAAATACAAATTTCATTTTGACACAAAACAAATAATTGCAGCATCCTTTACCTCCACTATACGGTAAGGAAATTCACCCTTTTCTCAGCCCTTCACGAGTTTGCGTCGTGCACTAAGATAGAAGTTTATAAACTGAACAGAGGATGCGGAGAGCGATCCAGGGTTATGTCTGCCAGACTGATTCAATCTCTATCACACAACAAAGAACTACGAAAACCATGTTTTAAGAAGCCAAAATTAAACAGCAGAGTATTAAAATATGACACGTTTTCAATTTATATAGGCTTCTGATATGTTGAATTAGCCTAATGTGTTTTTAAATCTTGGTTTAGAAATTTATGAACTGCTTTGTGGATAATCAATAGGCCTAACCCAAATTTTACTTTTTCCAGTTCATGGTTAAACTTAACTATTTCTCACAACATGTCTAGTTTGTACCAACATTTTTTTTTTCAAAATATAGGCCTAATTGAAGCCTATGTATGTACATAATTTCACATCTCATTAAATTGTTAGAACATTCTTTAATGCGTGCATTGGTTAACCAGTTTGTTTTAGATATCATTCAAGAAGCAGTTAAGCAACTGCATAAGGAATCACCGATTCTCTAACCACTTAAAGATACATAATGGAGTGAAACTCTTTGAATGCGCCCTGTGCCCTGCCAGCTTCACTGGCAACCTTAACCGTCATAATATGAGGATCCATACAATCCTTTTGCGTGTACCGTGACGGTATATGTAAGTAGTAAGAACGATATAAGTCCAATTTAGACGAAATCTCAATCTAGTGGTGTTTTTGTGTACTTTCTAAATATGTAAGCAGATTGCAGGAAATATAGGAAATATATATCCGTGTTGTCATTGTCGTCGCCGTCGGGGAGGTAGTCAAAGGGAAGGGGAAAGTTCCCCGACGACGAGCCAGAGCTCGCCATTAGTTTCAGGGAGAAAAACTCCCCTTATCACGGGCCAATTTACGAGAAGGTTAATACCATTTTAAATTAATAATACAAGAATAGGCCTATAATAAACAATCATGATAAAGTATGTTTTTAAGTAAACTCTATTAAACATCTTTGTCACTTATGCAACATATAGGCCTAATATTGATTTCATGTGAAATAATTTAATACTAATATTATTATCCTTAAAGAAGAGTTTATTGTAGTACCTAGAGGATACTACACAAATAACATTACAAAGTTTGTTTTCATGCCCACACAAAATGAGACGACGATACCACAATTAGACTAATGATGGATGTGGACTTTTTGCAATGTTGGACTGTCAATAAGCTCAAGTTGAGCCACCTATGTAGTAGGCTACGGTACCTGACAATCAAATGGGATGAATATTTTGTCCCTATAGTGTAATTAGGCTATTTAAAAAAATGGCTTTTATTGTATCCTATAGTAATTCCATTAATTGACTGTAGGGTAGGGCCTACTACATATTTATACAAGCAGAGAGTGTAATGGTTAAATTTACGATACATGAGTGTCCCTATTTATGTCAACTATGAATGTTACAGAAATCTTCCTCATCTGGCAGAAGCAGAGGAAATACAGCGAGATTGGGACGCAACAGGAGATGAGGCGCCATAAAAGCTACTTAACTTCTAGAATTCAGAAACTTCAAGATAAACCTTCAAAAAAACAACAGCGGTCATATGACACTATGAAGGACTCTTTCCCCTTCTTCTCTTCCTCTTCTTCACTCGACCGACGACTCTCCTCCCACAGACAACTGCAAAAGGCGTTTCCTGAAGATTGGTTCTCTACTACTACGGAATCGGGGTGGATGCGGGGTCATGCATTCTTGGAGTACTTAAAAATGTTTAGCGAGTGGCTCTTCCAGCAAGGCAACGGTCTTGGCGTACCCGAAAAGCCAGTGTTGCTCTTGCTGGACGGTCACCGAAGCCACATCTCGTTGGAAATCAGTAAATACTGCCGGGACAACGGCATTATCGTATACAACTTATTCCCAAATGCCACACACATATTACAACCGTGTGACGTTGGCATCTTTGGGCCAATAAAATCAAAATGGCACAAATTCCTGCAAGACTATAAAATTGAAACGGAAGGAAACACAATCAACAAAAAAACCTTTTCTGCAAAGTTGAAGTTTGTGTGGGATGATGCTGTGAACCCAACCATGATTCAGCATGCCTTTGCAAAGTGCGGGATTTTCCCATTTAACCCGGAGGCTGTTGACTTTACTAAATGTGTAGTCGACCATCTGCAATCTCACCAAGAGCCACCAGCACCAGTACCACAACCTGAAGCAGACGCAGTAGACCTACTATCGGAAAAAATGCTACGCCTCATCATCGATGACGTCGAAAGTGCAATTTCCCCTGATCTTCTATCAGAGTTTGAAGCTCATGTGGAACAACGACAGAAATGGGAAGGAGATATGGGCAGGATAATGTTCTTGTACTGGCTTGATTTATTGATTTAATTTAATTGAGTGTCCACGGGACTGACGCCACTAGTATAACGCTGATAGTTTCTATAATACGGAGTGCAGAGTGCACCCAGAGTGAGTGCCCACGACCGGAATAAAACAGTGGGCTTCTTGGTCTCGACCACAACAGTCAAAACAGCAACGCATCGCATACGTTTCTTGCAAATCTGATCTGTCATTGGTGAAAATTATGTTTACTTAAATTCCATTGGTCGCAGATTGGTCGTTCTGGTCGCCTTTGCGGAACACAACCATAGAATAAGCGACTCGACGCACTTCTCGACTTGAAACGAGTGGTTCTCAAGACTTGGCCTCCTGGATGATTTGGATTATTAGCCAATGCTATCAAGTGACCGGGAGAAGAAACCGTGGCTGAACTTAAGCCGGCAACGCCATCTACATTAATTTTTAGGCTGAGGCCTACACGATGCAGTAAAAGGTAGGCATACAAAAAAAGCCGGGGCCTTACCGCCTCGGCGCCTACTCATGCTTATGCCTCTTGTAGGCACTACCAGTTTTGCATGATGATAGGCCTAGGCAGTCCCACACCAACCTATATAGGCCAATTATGATTATTCACTAAAATTATTGCTTTTAGAAATATCTTTGAACAAACCGCCAAGATTAATCAAGTGAAGAAAAATTATGGAAGAGAATATGGCCAAAAAGGGTGGCAGGGAGAAACAAAAACAGCGACTTTGGTTTCGACGAATTTGAAAGATCGCTTAACTGCATAAACCGAGGCAACAATGCCAAAAAAGTAGGCCAGCAATGAAACAAAGTCTTTGGAAAAGGATAATGAAAGACTTAAGCGAGAATCAAAAGAAGCTACAGAGGAAATAAAAAAGTTGCGGAAGCAAACGATGATTTGCAGGTGTTGGTCATCGGGAAAGTGAACGGTGAGTTTGTGTTTTTTTAATCAACATTGTGTGTGATGTGGTGTGTGTGAGAGTAGGATGACACCATTGTAGACCTACTACTATCAAATTTAAGAAAGTATGGTTGGCCCTACTAATAGGCCTACAGTTCATGTAAGGGTAGTGGTTCCCAACCTTTTTACAGCCAAGGCACACCTGTAAGTAATGGATACTGGGATGGTTTCATTTATTATTTGTTCCCAGAAATGATTAAAAGCCACAAGCATATGGGGAGGGCAGGGGTTCAAATGCATCTCTAAACACAAAAACAGAAACCAGAACCATTATTGTGTCACGGCTCTAATCTCACACTGAACAGAAGCTAACACCGACCAAACATAAACTGCAAAAACCGTTGCGGACGGAAAAGACAGACGACAACACTGAGATCACAAATGTTTTACTGAGTAGCAACAAAAACCTTTCAGTCTGGACAGAACAGTCAATCTCTTAAAGATAACAAACATCTAACTGAACATACATTCAGCAGAAACAGAAAGCCAAGGCCGTGCTGTGAAGGCCGAACAAGAGCGGAACTAAAAGCGGAAAAAACCTCAGCACATAAACCGTGTCAAGGCTTTTATCTAACATTGAACAGAACGTAGCACTTTCTGAACATCAACTCCTCAGGCTGTACAAAACAGACAGAGCACAACACTGAGATGACGAGCGCTTTCCTGAAAGCAGGTTAGAATAACGTGACAACTAAACCTTCCAGTCTGGACGGAACAGACAACCCCCTGAAGTAAACAAACATTAAACAGAATGATGAATGAGAACGAGCACAGCAAAGACTTGAACAAACAACACAAACAGCAGCAAACAGAAGCTAACTCCATGTACTGTTGAGGCCCAATGAGACCAGAGCAAAGATCGCGGACAAAACACGCCCGCCTGCGACAAGAACCAACAGACGACTGCGAGGCTCTCTGCTGTGTGCATGCAGATAGCTGTCGAAAGGTGCGGGGCGGCGAGGTCATATCGAAGCTGCATTGACGTTTTTCAAATCATGTTGATGACAGTGGCACATGTCCTTTTAGGTGTATATTTAATTGGTTTCTGTGTAATATATCTAGATATGTCGTAAAGGCTCATCATGACGAGACTACACGCAATATCACATTTTCAGGGATTTTACTTTTTTAAGGACCAAGTTACTGTAACACGGTGCACTTCCCTTCAAAAGCAATACTTGTAATTGTAAATAGATACAGTGACTTAGCAAAAGAAGTTATCTGTTTCTCCCATTCAACTTTTCCAATTAAATTAAAATACACCGTAAACAATGTACCTTGAAACAGCTGCAAATCAATCAAACTTTTAGGCATTACCTTGCCTAATGATCTTAAGTGGAACTTTCACACTGACACTATAAGATCTAAGTGCTCACAGCTAGTTAGTTAGTTAGTTAGTTAGTTAGTGTTGTTTTAGGGCACTCAACAGTTGAGTTATCAGTGCCCATATATTGTTGTCGTTGTCGTCATTGTTGTTGTAAGAAGTGTGTTGCATGGGAAAGTGTGATAAAAGCTAGTGAAGGGGAAATAGAAATGGCAAGTAATTGGTTTGTGAAATGGAGAAAAGATTAAAATGGAGGAAGAGAAAAGCAATAGACAAATCCTAAAGTTGGAAAGCATTCAAAAACAAATATCAAATCAAAGAAAACTATTCGTTCGAGGGTTAATTGACCATCAGGCAGCAGAAGAGGGCGAAGAGGTCGAGGGCATGTCAAGTAGTAGCAAACACCACCGTAAGGGAGCACGTCCAGACAGATCCCGACACAGGCGACTCGAGATACACGAAACCACATTCAGAGACCGAGCACCCACGTTGCACGTCGTCGAAACAGGGAAACAAATGACAGAAAGTAAGCTACTGCCCTATTGACAGGCAAACAGCATAAAACAGAGACGGACACACAATTCAATGTACAAAACCTATCAGTCTGGACAGAACAGATATTAAGCTGACCACATTCAGCAGAAACAAAAGCCAACGCCACGTACTGTGTAGGCCGAACAAGAACACAACGAAGAGCGAAGACAAAACACGTCCGCCGGCGTCAAGAACAACAGACTGACTGCGAGGCTAGGCTGCTGCTGCGCCAGCTGTAGCCCGTGTAGATGGCAGTCAAAATGTGCGGGGCGGCGAGGTCATATCGATGTTGCATGTTAAATGTATTGAAATCGTATGTATGTTAGTAGTACATTTACTCCAAGATGTGTAATAGTTGGATGTGAGATAGAGATTTAAATGTGTAGTGGGGTTCATCGTGATGATACATCATTTTCGCAAATATTACATTAACCATGTATTTAACGATCATTATTCATAACAAATCAATTAGAACACAATGCATTGCATTGGATATTGCTTAAAGAGGCTAAAAACCCAAAAATATTTTTACCACGTGATCTATAGCACAATACTACACTAAAATGACAGTTTAAAAAATTATATCATGTAACTGTGATTTAACACGAATTTTTTAAATTTTTGATCCAGAAATTGCCGAAAATTGGTGTTTTGGAAAATTTCCTAAATCGGCTTTAACCAGTTTCTTTTTTGGTCCACATAGAACCTAGAGCATAGTACCAATCTAAAATGCCCCTTTATAACATCGTGTCTTGAAACTGTGCCCAAATATACCCTCAAACACGCAAAAATATGCATTCTAAAATCACACCCCATCTTGGTAATCAGCATATTTTGACCGAACTACTTGCCCAAATTACAAAACAAAATATAGAGAATTTACAGAAAAGGCTGTCGAATACGTCAATAATAACCAATATTTTTTGGATCAAAATCCTCCAAGGTAAAAACTTGTCGTAGGCTTTCACGGCCCGAGTCAATAATAAAACTTCGCTGTCGGGATACGCCGTGTCGATTGTCATTATTCAAATGCTGACGTTTCGAACTGATTGCACAGCTCATCTTCAGAGATGTGAAGGAAATCACTGGGCAGAACCTACTCGATCCAGCTCGACCCAGTGAATGACAAAGTACAATAATTGTGTGCAACCTCCTTTATATAAAACCATGACGCATGCGCGTTTAATCAACATTGATATTTCTAGTTTGTTCTGCACGTGCTAACTTTAAACGTTCTAATTGTGGGCCCTCCAAGCTCTACTCAGTTTTAACCCATCGTCTCTTTTAAAATTGTCAGATTTCATTTCTAATTCAATAGCTTCACGTACAAGACGGGGGCGGTATTGTTTAACTGTGGCTAGTACACGTGTGTTGTCAAAGTTGATGTTATGACAAAAGTCAACACAATGTTCTGCTAAAGCTGATTTTTCAACATGACCTAATTTTGTGTGATTATATGTTCTTTAAGTCTTGTTGACACCTTTCTACCAGTCTGCCCTATGTACACGTTATTACAAGCCCCACACGTATCTCGTACACTCCAGGTACATCCAAGGGGGGGAGCTTATCCTTCGCAGAGTTAAACATGCTACAAAGCTTCCTATCCGTGGTGTAAATTGTTTTTATGTTGTATTTCTTCAACAACTTGCCAATTCGGTCCGTAGTATTTTCAACATATGGCAAATATGCAAGCGGGACGCGTTCTTCTTGTTGTAACTCGCCAGTAGCTGTAGGTAAGGCTGGTACACACGGGGGTTTTCTCAATGCTTGAGAAATATCTCTGTTATTGTAGCCATTTTGGTTGGATTGGATATTGCTTTACGTCTCATATTATGCAACTTGGCTAATCGAGACGAAGGGAGGGACGTAAGGGATGACGCGGGGGGACAAGGGGTGGACAGGCCTGTGCTGGTCAGAACCAGCCACAAGCATATGGGGAGGGCAGGAGTTCCCCCACGTCGTGGTCGTCTCCGTCTGTGTCTGTGTCATTTTGCTGCAGCATTTTTCGAAGTATCTGAACCTCCTCATCAACATGCTCTTTATCAGAAATTCTGTTCGCTCTGCACGCCAGAGTGTTTAGGACAGCGCGTTTTGAGCGGGATGATGGTGAGAAGCCGCATTCAAATACCGACCTGTATGCGTGGCTTTTTCTGAAAACGGAGTGCCCTAATCTGCCATCACCTTTTCTAGTCACCATAACATCCAAGAACGGCAGCTTTCCATCGTTTTCAACTTCCATGGTAACTTAATACTATCACTCAGGCTATTAAGATATATTAAGAACTCATCGAGCTCCTCCCTACTATGAGGCCACACGGCGAATGTGTCACCCAAAAATCGATAAAAATGAGATGGCACTAGCTTCGGCTCCTTTTAGGGCATTAACCTCAAAACGTTCCATGTAAAGATTACCACAGCGGGTGAAAACTGGTGACCCCATAGGCGTTCCTTCAATTTGTTTATAATATTGTCCGTCAAACATGAAATACAAAGAGTTTAACACAGTCTCTACCAATGCTGCAATATTACCCGGGCACTTCTCTTTAATCACGTCGACGCCTTCAGCAATCGGTATATTAGAAAAACAAAGACGTCACATCAAAACTCACCATGATATCACCATCCATTTAACTTCACGTTTTTAATTATTTGAACAAGTGGTGAGAGTCCTTTATATACGAGGCAGCTACTGTCCCCCAAGGTTGTAATGTCTAGATAAAAACTTTGACACTTTATATGATGGAGCACCAATATACTTACAATAGGCCGAAGCGGAAAAACCAACTTTGTGGACTTTCGGCAAGCCATATAATCTAGGTGTACACGAATTAGATGGTTTAAAATTCTTGTTTTTTGTTTCATCTTCTAGAGTTTATCGTTTTTAAAATGTCCAATAATATCCTTTCGATCTTGGCTGTAGGATCACGTTTAAGTTTCTCATAAGTATTGGCCTTCAAAAAGTTCATAAACTTGCGCTTTATAATCATATGTTCTCATTACTACAGAAGATTCCCCTTATCAGCGGCAAGTACTAATATATCACTTCTCTTTTTAAGTTTTCCTAAAGCAATCCGCTCTATCGTGCTGATGTTCTGTTGTGGAGGTTTAGCTAAACGTATTATCCTCGCTGTCTCCGCTCGCACTTCCTCTGCCTGATTAACCGGCAAACCATAGATAGCTGTCTCAACACCACAAACAATGTTTTCTACTGGAATGTGTTTAGGCATTAGTGCAAAATTAAACCCCTTTCTTTAAAACGGATAATGTAGCATCATCCAGTGACTCTCCAGTTTGATTGTATATTATTTTGTTTACGTCAAGTGGTTTTGTTGCACTGTTTAGCTTATGTTTACATAATTTTTCGAACTTGCATACCTGCTTTCCGTGTGGTTAGAGCGTGTGTCATTGCAGCATGTTGTTCAACAGCAGCATCCACCTTATCAAACAACGCGGGATGCATGACGTAACTCAAACGTTGATGAGCCTTAAATAATTGTTTAGCATTCTTGTCAAGTTCTCGACGTATTGTACGGATCTCTGCGCGTAATAAAGCTTCACTTGCACGTTTCAAAATTCGCCGAGTGGCTTGGGTATTCTTCGAATATTTAACACGTAGGTTTTTTTCGTGTTAATACATACATCACAAAACTCGTATTTGTACCGTTTGACAAAAAAATTCGTACACCAACTGTTATTTTCAGAAAACTATTTTAGCTATAGTCAAGTTGTAGCTAAAGGTGTTAAGAAACTATGTCCAGAAAACCGATTCTCAAAATTTAATTTTGAACTAGTCTTGTAGTTCACACTTTTGTCCAAAAATCTAAATATAATTTCCAAAAGTGAGGTTATGTCCCGCCCAAAAAAATTCACAATTTTTTTTTCTGTTATTTTAAAGGCCTTCTTTCATTCAGCAAACTTTTCAGACATGTTTCTCTTCGACTTTCAAATTATCGGCCAGAGATGTCATTCACATGAAGCAATAAAATAAATAAAATAAATACGTATTTAGAGTCAAGTTCAGTTCGATGACGGACGTCAAAATAATTTCAAAATCTTGTACTTTGTTGTTGATATTTGTTCATGTACACGTTGTATTTACAAGTCCCAGATTGTGTGAGATGATGTAATTTTATGTTTGTACCCTGCTTATGGGTTCCATAGTTACTTCCATTGAGAGCGAAGCACCGTTCTTGTTTCAATGTGACTGACATTTATAGCTCCTCAGCCGTTCCCCCTTCCTCAACCCCTCCCCCTTCCTCAACCCCCCCCCCTCCTCGACCCATCCCCTTTCCTCAACCAGTCCCTTTCCTCAACCCCTCCCCCTTCATCGACACGCCCCCCTACCTCAACCCGTCCCCTTTCTTTAACCCGTCTTAGACTGCTTACATCGGAAGAGCTCTTCAATATTAAAAACAAAGCAAAAATGCATGTCGACGTATCTGAGGGCATCAAAAAGTATCAACACGAAATGCCGTCAAAGTTCACTTCTAAAAAGGAAACTTACAGAAAAAAATATAGCAATACTTGAAACGTCAATAACAGCTCGAGGAGGCTTGTTTGCAGGAATTGACAGAAAAGAAATTCAAGATTTAAAAGATACTAAGGATCTGTTGACTAATTACAATACCAGTCTTGAATTTCTGTTAACTGCTATACTTAATAAGATAGATATTCTAGCTAGTGAGATATGTATGTCTATTTGCGTAAACAGAGTCAAGTTGAGGTCTTTGATAGAATTTAATAATATGATATTTAAATATTTAGAAGGTGAACGGAAGTCATACCGCCCGATGATAACGCAAGAAGAAGCATGGCATTCTATTAGGCTCTTAACTTCATTAAAAATGAATCTGAATTCTAAAGTAAAAGAAAATGAACTCCTCCAAGGGCGATTACGGAGAGTGTTGCAGCAGTCACACCAGGCAAGTCTATTAGAGTATTTGTTTTATAGTTTTATAGTCCCAGGTTACGTTACCCACAACATCAGGGTATCAACACCATCCCTCACGCTATGCATTATTTATAATATTCTTATGTAAGGGGTTTTTAAAGGGGCCGTTACCACAACAAAGGGGGAAACAACCCCCCATCCCCCTTTCGCTATGCATTATTTATAATATTCTTATGCTATTATTAAAAATTTTCTGCCACCAAAACATTTAAGGGGGGATCACACACCATCCCTCACGCTATGCATTTTTTTATAAAATTCTTATGTAAAATTTTTTAAAAAAGCCTTTTACCACAAAAATAAGGGGTTTTCAACACCACCCCCCCACGCTATTTCATTTTTTTAATTTCTTATGAAGTTTTAAACGTGCCTGTCCACAACATCAGGGTCAACACCTCCCCCCACCCCTATGCATTATTTATAATTAAATTTTTTTTTTTGTCAGGGTTTTTTAAATTGGGTTTTACCACAAAATAAGGGGTATCAACACCAAACCCTCACCTATGCATTATTTATAATATTCTTTGTAAGTTTTTAACATGTCTGAACCCCAACTAAGGGGTAAACAACCCCCATTTCCCCCACGCTATGCATTATTTTTTTAATATTCTTATGAAGTTTTAAAAAAGTGCCTGTACCACAAATCAGGGTTTTCAACACCATCCCTCACGGGTATGCATTATTTATAATATTTTTTGTAAGTTTTTTAAAAGTGTCGTACCACAACATAAGGGGTATCAACCCCCATCCCCACGCTAGGGATTTTTTATAAATTCTTATGTAAGTTTTAAACGTGCCTGTACCACAAAAATCAGGGTATCAAAAAACCCTCCCCTTACGCATGCATTATTTAAAATTCTTATTAAGTTTTTAAAATGCCTTTTTACCACCCAAAATAAGGGGGAAACACACCATCCCTTACGCTATGCATTATTTTTAATATTCTTATGTAAGTTTTAAACGTGCCTGTACCACAAAAATAAGGGGTACAAAAAACCATCCCTCACGCTATCATTATTTTTAATATTTTATTTTTAAGTTTTAAACGTGCCCGGTTTCCACAACATGAAGGGGGGTTCCCCATTTTGCCTTTTTAAAACCCATTAATTTTTTTTCCCCAAATTTTTAACACCACCCCCCACGCTATGCATTATTTAAAAATATTCTTTTGTAAGTTTTTAAAAATGGCCCTTTTTAACCACCATAAAAGGGGGATAAAACCCTCCCTCACGCATGCATTTTTTATTAAAATTCTTATTTTAAGTTTTTTTAAAAATGCCGTTCCCAAAATAAGGGGTATCCCAAAACCATCCCTCCCCGCTATGAAATTTTTTAAATATTCCCCTTTTGTAAGTTTAAACTGGCCCCGTACCACAACATAAGGGGTACAACACCCCCCCCACGCTTAAAGCTTATTTATAATATTCTTATGTAAGTTTTTAAAACTGGCCCCCTTTCCCCCCAACATAAGGGGTATTTAAAAAACCATCCCTCACGCTATCATTTAAATTTTTAATATTTTATGTAAGTTTAAACTGTCTGTACCACAAAAAAAAAAGGGGATCCCCCCCAAAAACCCCCCCTCACGCTAGGGTTATTTATAATATTCTTTTGTAAGTTTTTAACTTTTCCCGTACCCCCAACATAAGGGGTATCAACACCATCCCCACGCCCATGCATTATTTATAAATTTTTATGTAAGTTTTTTAAAAGGCCTGTACCCCAACAAAAAGGGGATCAAAAACCCCTCCCCCAAGCTATGCATTTTTTATTTAAAATTTTCCCTTTTTTTTAAGTGTTTAAAAATGCCTGTACCAAAAACATAAGGGGGATCAACACCCCTCCCTTAAGCTAGCCATTTAAAAATATTCTTATGTAAAATTTTTAAAAGTGCCTTTTCCCAAAAAACAAAGGGTATCAACACCAAACCCTTACGCTATGCATTTTTTATAAATTCTTTTTGTAAGTTTTAAAAGTGCCCGTAAACCCCAACATAAGGGGGGATCAACACCCTCCCCCACGCTAAAGCATTTTTTTTAAATTCTTTTGTAAGTTTTTAAAAAGTGCCTGTTTCCACAACATAAGGGGTATCAACAAACCCTCCCCCACCCCTATGCATTTTTATAATATTTTATGGGAAAATTTTTTTAAAAGTTTCCGTACCACAAAAATAAGGGGGTATCAACACCATCCCCCCACGCTAGATTTTTTTTAAAAATTCTTATGTAAGTTTTTAAACGTGCCCCGTTTCCCCCAACATAAAGGGTTAAACCCAAAAAAACCATCCCTTACGCTTTCATTATTTATAATATTCTTATAAGTTTTAAAACCCTGCCTGGACCAAAAACATCAGGGGATCCCAAAACCCCAAACCCTTTCGCTATGCCCTTTTTTTATAATAATTTTTATGTAAAATTTTAAAAAAGTGGGCCCGGAAACCCCAAAAACAGGGTATCAAACCCTCCCTACCTATGCATTAAATTTTAATATTCTTATGTAAAATTTTTAAAAAGTGCCTGTACCCAAAATAAGGGGGTTTCCAAAACCCCCCCCCCCACGCTATGCCTTTTATAATATTCTTATGTAAGTTTTAAACGTTTCCTGTACCCCAACATAAGGGGTTTTCAACACCATCCCTCACGCTATGCATTATTTTTAATATTTTTATGTAAAATTTTTAAACGTGCCCGTACCACAAAAATTTAAGGGGGATCAACACCCCCTCCCTCCCGCTATGATTTTTTATAATATTTTATGTAAGTTTTAAAAAAGTCCTGTACCCCAACATAAGGGGGATCAACCCCATCCCTCACGCTATGCATTATTTATAATACTTTTTGTAAGTTTTTTAAAAGTGCTGTACCCAAAACATAAGGGGTATCAAAAACCATCCCTCACCCCTATAAATTTTTTATAATATTTTTGTTTAAATTTTAAAAGTGTTTTACCACAAAATAAGGGGGTTTTCAACACCCAACCCTTTACGCTATGCATTTTTATAATATTCTTATGTAAGTTTAAACGTGGCTGTACCACAACATAAGGGGTTCAACACCCTCCCTCACGCTATGCATTATTTTTTTAAAAATTCTTAGTAAGTTTTAAACTGCCCGACCACAAAAATAAAGGGGGATAAAACCCATCCCCCAAAGCTTATGCATTATTTATAATATTCTTTGTAAATTTTTAAAAAAGTGCCTTACCCCCCAACATAAGGGGGTATAACACCATCCCTCACGCTAGGGGATTTTTTATAATATTCTTAAAGTAAGGTTTTTTAAAAGTTTTCCGTTTCCACAAATAAGGGGGGATCAACACCATCCCTCACGCTATGAATTTTTTTATAAAATTCTTATGTTAAAATTTTTAAAAAGTGCCTGACCACAACATAAGGGGTATCAAAAACCAAACCCCCACCTTTTGCCCTTATTTTTTTAAATTCTTATTAAGTTTTAAAAAAGTGGGTTTTACCCAAACATAAAAGGGGGATCAAAACCATCCCTCCCCCGCTATGGCCCTTTTTTATAATATTCTTATGTAAGTTTTTTAAAGTGCCTGTACCACAAAAAAAGGGGGAAACAACACCATCCCCACGCTATGCATTATTTAAATATTTTTTATGTAATTTTAAAAAGTGCCTTTTACCCCAAAATAAGGGGATCAAACCACCCCTAAAGCCTTTTTGCATTATTTATAAAAATTTTAGGGAAGTTTTTTAAAGGCCTGTACCACAAAAATAAGGGGGAAACAAAAAACCCCCCCTTACGTATGCATTATTTATAATATTCTTATGTAAGTTTTAAAAGTGGGCCCGACCACAAAAATAAGGGGGATCAACACCCCTCCCTCCCCCCCCCCTTTTTTTCCCCCCCCCCCTTTTTCCCCCCCCCCCCCTATGAATTTTTTATAATATTCTTATGGAAATTTTAAACGTGGGCCCGCCCCCCACAAAATAAGGGGTTTTCAAAAAACCCTCCCTCACGCTATGCATTATTTTAATTTTTCTTTTGTAAGTTTTTTAAAAAGTGCCCCCGACACCAACATAAGGGGTATCAAAAACCATCCCTTTACGCTAGCATTTTTTATTTAAAATTTTATGAAGTTTTTTAAAAGTGCCCTGTACCCCAACCATAAGGGGTATCAACACCATCCCTCACCCCCTATGCATTATTTATAATTTCCCTTTTGTAAGTTTTTAAAAAGTGCCTTTTACCACAAAATAAAAGGGAAACAACAACCCCCTCCCTCAAAGCTATGCATTATTTAAAAATTCTTTTGTAAGTTTTAAAAAAGTGCCCGTACCAAACAAAGGGGTATTCCAAAAAACCATCCCTCCCCCGCTAGGAAATTTTTATAAAAATTCTTATGTAAGTTTTTTTAAAAGTTTCCCGTACCACAAATAAGGGGGATCAACACCATCCCTCACGCTTTTGCATTTTTTTAGAATATTTTTATGTTTAAATTTTAAACGTGCCCCGTAAACCCCAAACCCTAAGGGGGATTTAAAAACCAACCCTCAAGTTTGCCCTTATTTATAAATTCTTATGTTTAAATTTTTAAAAGGCCTTTTTACCAAAAACATAAGGGGTATCAACACCATCCCCCACGCTATGCATTATTTATAATATTCCCTTTTGTAAGTTTTTAAAAAGTTTCCTGTACCCCCAAAATAGGGGGATCAACACCATCCCCCACGCATGGGATTATTTATAATATTTTTTATGTAAGTTTTTAAAAGTGCCTGTTTCCACAACAAAAGGGGTATCAAAAACCCCCCCTCACCTTTTGCATTTTTTATAATATTTTTATGTAAATTTTAAAAAAGTGCCCGTTAAACCCCAACATAAAAAGGGGGATCAACACCCTCCCTCACGCTATGCATTTTTTTATAATATTTTTAGTAAGTTTTTAAACGTGCCCGACCCAAAAATAAGGGGTATCAACACAAACCTTTACGCTTTTTGCATTATTTTTAATATTCTTATGTAAGTTTTTTAAAAGTGCCTGTACCAAAAACATAAGGGGGATTTAACACCACCCCCACGCTATGCATTATTTTTAATATTCTTATGTAAGTTTTAAACGTCCTGTACCCCCCAACATAAGGGGTATAAAAACCATCCCCCCGCTATGATTATTTTAATTTCTTATGAAGTTTTTTAAAAATGCCCGTACCCCCAACATAAAAGGGGCCCCCCAAAACCCCCCCCACCGGTATGCATTTTTTATAATATTTTTTGTAAGTTTTAAAAGTTTCCTGTACCACAACATGGGGGTATCAACCCCCATCCCTCACGCTATGCATTTTTATAATATTTTTATGTAAGTTTTAAAAAAGTGGGCCCGTTTCCCCCAAAAATAAAGGGGGGATCAACACCATCCCTCAAAGCTATGCATTATTTATAAAATTCTTAAAGTAAGTTTTAAAAAGTGCCTGTACCACAACATAAGGGGTTTTCAAAACCCTCCCCCACCCCTATGCTTATTTAAATTCTTAGGGAAGTTTTTTAAAGTGCCCCGTACCACAAAAATAAGGGGTCCCAAACACCACCCTTTACGGGTATGCATTATTTAATTTAAAATTCTTTTTGTAAGTTTTTAAAAGGGGCCTGTACCCCAAAAATAAAAGGGGGATTTAACACCATTTCCCCCACGCTATGCATTATTCTTAATATTCTTAAAGTTTAAATTTTAAAAGTGCCTGTACCACAACTAAGGGGTTTTCAACACCATCCCTCCACGCTATTGCAAATTTTTTATAATATTTTTATGTAAGTTTTTTAAAAGTGCCTGTACCAAAAACATAAGGGGGTTTCAACACCCTTCCCTTTACGCTAAAGCTTTTTTATTTAAAATTTTTTTTTTAAGTTTTAAAAAGTGGGGGGGGGGGCCCCCCCCCTTGTTTTTTTTTTTTAAAAAACCACCCAAAAATAAGGGGTATTTAACACCATCCCTACGCTATTGGGGATTTTTAAAAAATATTCTTAAATTTTAAAAAGTGCCTGTACCACAAAATAAGGGGTACAAACCATCCCTCACGGCCCATGCATTTTTTTATAATATTCTTATGTAAGTTTTAAAAAGTGCCGTACCACAAAAATAAGGGTTTTAACCCCATTTCCCTTTTACGCTATGCATTATTTATAATTTTTCTTATTTTAAGTTTAAAAAAGGGGGGGCCTGTACCAACCCAAAATAAAAGGGGGATTAAAACCCCCATCCCTCACGCTATGCATTATTTATAAAAATTTTTATGTAAGTTTTTAAAAGTGCCCCGTCCACAACATAAGGGGGGGATCAACACCTCCCCCACGCTATTTCATTATTTATAATATTTTTTATGTAAGTTTTAAAGGCCCGTACCACAAATAAGGGGTTTTCAACACCATCCCCACCCCCTGCATTATTTTTAATATTCTTATGTAAAATTTTTAAAAAGTGCCTGTACCACAACATAAGGGGTATCAACACCATCCCTTACGCTATGCATTTATTAAATATTCTTAAAGTAAGTTTTTTTTTTTTTTTCCCCTTTTTTTTTTTCCCTTTTTTTTTTTTTTTTTTTTTTTTTTTTCTTTTTTGTTTTTCCCGTTTTTTGTTGGTTTTTTTTTTTTTTTTGTGTTTTTTGGCCTTTTTTTTTCCCCCCCTTTTTCCCCCCCCCCCCCCCGGCCCCCCCCCATTTTTTTTTTCTTTAAATTTTTTTCCCCTTTTTTCCCCCCCTTTTTTTTGTTTTTTTTTTTCTTTTGTTTTTTTTTTTTTCCCCTTTTTTTTTTTTGTTTTTTTTATGTTTTTTTTTTTTCCCCTTTGGGGTTTTTTTTCAATTTTTTTTTTTTTTTTGGTTTTTTTTAAAAAGTGCCTGTACCAAAAAATAAGGGGTATCAAACCCCCAAACCCTCACGCCCATGCATTTTTTTATAAAATTCTTATGTAAAATTTTAAACGTGCCTGTACCCCCAAAAATAAGGGGTATCAAAACCCTCCCCCCACGCTATGCATTATTTTTAAATTTTTTATTTTAAGGTTTTTTAAAAGTGCCCGTACCACAACATAAGGGGTACAAAACCACCCCCCACGCTATGCATTTTTTTAAATATTTTATTTTTAAATTTTTAAAAGTGGCCCGTACCAAAACAAAAAGGGGTATCAAACACCATCCCTCACCTATGCAGGGGTTTTTAAAAATTCTTATGTAAGTTTTAAAAAGTGGGCCCGTTTCCACAAAAATAAGGGGGTTTTAAAAACCATCCCTTACCCCTATTTCATTATTTTAAATATTTTTATGTAAGTTTTAAACCCTGCCTGTTTCCCAAAAACAAAGGGGGATCAAAAAACCCTCCCTTACGCTATGCATTATTTTTAAAAATTTTTATGTAAAATTTAAAAATGCCCCGTACCACAACATAAGGGGTATCAACACCATCCCTTACGCTAGGGGATTTTTTAATTAAAATTTTTTTATGTAAGTTTTAAACGTGCCTGACCACAAAAAAAAGGGTATCAACCCCCATCCCTACGCTATGCATTTTTATAAAAATTCTTATGTAAGTTTTAAAAAGTGCCTTTTTACCCCAACATAAGGGGTTAAACAAAAAAAAACCATCCCCCAAAGCTATGCATTATTTATAATTCTTATGTAAGGTTTTTTTAAACTGCCGTACCACAACATAAGGGGTATCAAAACCCCCATCCCTTACGCTATGCCTTATTATAATATTCTTATGTAAGTTTTAAACGTGCCTTTTACCACAAAAAATAAGGGGTAACAACACCATTTTCCCTTTCGTATGATTATTTTTAAATTCTTATGTAAGGGTTTTTTTAACGTGCCGGGACCCCCAACATAAGGGGGATAACACCATCCCTTACGTATCAATTTTTTTATTTTTTTCTTTTTGTAAGTTTTTTAAAAGTGCCTGGACCACAAAATAAGGGGTATCAAACCCCCATCCCCCACGCTTTTTTGCAAATTTTTTTTTAATATTCTTATGGAAAATTTTTTAAAAACCCTGCCTGTACCACAAAAAGGGGGATCCAAAACCAAACCCTTTTTAAGCTATGCATTATTTATAATATTCTTAGTAAGTTTTAAACCGGTGGCCCCTGGGTTTTCCACAAAAAAAAAACCCCCAAAATAAGGGGGATCAACACCATCCCCCACGCTAGCAAATTTTTTATAATATTCTATGTAAGTTTTTAAAAGGCCTGTACCACCCAAATTTAAAAAGGGATCAACACCATCCCCCACCCTATGCATTATTTTTAAAAATTCTTATGTAAGTTTAAACGTGGCCCCGTACCCCAAATAAAAGGGGGGTCCCAACCCCCACCCTCACGTATGCATTATTTATTTAAAATTCTTATGTAAGTTTTTTAAAAGTGCCTTTTACCAAAAACATCAGGGTATCCAAAACCATCCCTTTCGGGTATGCATTTTTTATAATATTCTTTTGTAAATTTTAAACGTGCCCCGTCCAAACATAAGGGGTACAACACCATCCCTCACGCTATGCATTATTTATAAATTCTTATGTAAGTTTTAAACTGCGGTTTCCCCAACATAAGGGGGGGGTTCCAAAAACCATCCCTTTTTGCTATGGGTTATTATAATATTTTTGTAAGTTTTAAAGTCCCGTACCCCAACATAAGGGGGTATCAACACCATCCCCCACGCTATGCAATTTTTAAAATTTTCTTTTGAAATTTTTAAAGTGCCTGTACCCCCAACATAAGGGGGGACAACACCAAACCCTTACCCCTATGCATTATTTATAATATTCTTATGTAAGTTTTTTAAAAGTTGGGCCCGTACCACAAAAAAAAGGGGGATCAACCCCCTCCCTTACGGTAGCATTATTTTTAATATTCTTATGTAAGGTTTTTTTAAAAGGGGCCTGTACCACAACATAAAAGGGGATCAAAACCCACCCCTTACGCTATGCATATTTATAATATTTTATGTAAAATTTTAAAAGTTTCCTTTTACCCAACATAAGGGGGATCAACAAAAAAACCCTACGCTATGGGATTATTTATAATATTCTTTTGTAAGTTTTTAAAAGTTTTCCTTTTCCCCAAAATAAGGGGAATCAACACCACCCCCCACGCTATGCATTATTTTTAATATTTTATGTAAGTTTTAAACGGGCCTGACCACAACTAAGGGGTTTTCACACCCCACCCCTCCCCCGCTATGCATTATTTAAAAATTCTTATGTAAGTTTTTTTAAAGTGCCCGTACCCCCAACATCAGGGTATCAAAAAAACCATCCCTTACCCCCATGCATTAAATTTTTAATATTCTTTTTGTTTTTAAATTTTTTAAAAGTGCCTGTACCACAACATAAGGGGGATCAACACCATCCCTCACGCTAGCATTTTTTTATAATATTCTTATGTAAGTTTTAAAACGTGCCCCGTACCAAAAATAAGGGGGATCAACCCATCCCCCACCCCTATTGATTATTTTTTAATATTCTTATGTAAGTTTTAAAAATGGTCTGTACCCCAACATAAGGGGTATCAAACCCTCCCTACGCTATCATTTTTTTAATTTCTTATGGGAAGTTTTTTAAAAAGTGCCCCGGACCACAAAAATAAAAGGGGGATCAACCCCCACCCCCTTAAAAAATATGCATTAAATTTTTAAAAAATTTTTATGTAATTTTAAAAAGTGCCGGTTTCCACAACATTTAAAGGGGGGTAAAAACCCCTTTCCCCCACGTAAAGCATTATTTATAATATTCTTATTTTAAGTTTTTAAAAGTGCCCTGTAAAAACAACAAAAAGGGGGATCAAAAACCACCCCCAAAGCTAAAGCATTATTTATAAAATTTTTTATGTAAAATTTTTAAAAAAGTGGGCCTTTTTCCAAAACATAAGGGGGATCAACACCATCCCTTACGTATGCATTTATTTAATATTTTTTATGTAAATTTTAAAAGTGCCTTTAACAACATCCCGGGATCAAACCATCCCCACGCTAGCATTATTTATAATATTTTTTATGTAAGTTTTTTTAAAAACGTGCCTGTACCCCAACATAAGGGGGTTTAAAAACCCTCCCTTTCCCCTATGCATTATTTATAAGATTCTTGTAAGTTTTTTAAAAAAGTGCCCCGTACCACAAAATAAGGGGGATAACAACCCCCCCTCACGCTATGCATTATTTATTTAAAAATTTTTTATGAAGTTTTAAACGTGCCTGTACCAAAAAACTAGGGGGAAACAACACCTCCCCCACGCTATGCATATTATAATATTCTTTGTTTAAATTTTTAAAAGTGCCTGTACCACAACATAAGGGGGGACAACACCATCCCCCACCCCCTTTTTGCATTATTTATAATATTTTTATGTAAGTTTTAAACGTGCCTGTACCCCAACAAAGGGGGGATCAACACCATCCCTCAGCTAGCATTATTTATAATATTCTTTTTGGAAGTTTTAAAAAGTGCCTTTTTACCAAAAACATAAGGGGGTTTAACACCCCTCCCTTTCCCCTATGCATTATTTATAATATTCTTATGTAAGTTTTAAACCCCCCCTGTACCACAAAATAAGGGTATCAAAACCAAACCTCCCCCACGCTATGCATTTTTTAATATTCTTATGTAAGTTTTAAAAATGGCCTTTTACCCCCAAAAAATAAGGGGTATTCAACACCATCCCTTACGTATGCCTTATTTAATATTTTATTTTAAATTTTTAAAAAGTGCCTGTACCACAACATAAGGGGGAAACAAAAACCATCCCTTACGCTATGCATTATTTTTAAAAAATTCTTATGTAAGTTTTAAAAAGTGCCGTACCAAAAACATAAGGGGTATCAAAACCATCCCCCACGCTATGCATTTTTTATAATATTTTTATTTTAAGTTTTTAAAAAGTGCCCCGTCCAAAAACCTAAGGGGTATTTAAACCCCCATCCCCCACGTATCTTATTTAAAATATTCTTGTAAGTTTTAAACGTGGGGTACCACAAATAAGGGGGATCAAAAACCATCCCTTACGCTAGGGATTTTTTAAATATTTCCCTTTTGTAAGGGTTTTAAAAAGTGCCTGACCCCAAAAATAAGGGGTATCAAAAAACCAACCCCTTACGCTATGCCCCTTATTTATAATATTCTTTTGTAAGGGTTTAAAAAAGTTTCCTTTTACCCAACCCTAAGGGGTAAACAACACCATCCCTTACGCTATGCATTATTTATAATATTTTATGTAAGTTTTTTAAAAGTGCCTGTACCACAAAAATAAGGGGGATCAAAAACCTCCCTACGCAGCATTATTTTTTTAAAAATTTATGTAAGTTTTAAAGTGGGCCCGTTAAACCCCAACATAAGGGGGGTATCCCAAAACCACCCCCCACGTAGGCCCTTATTTATAATTTCTTATGAAGTTTTAAACGTGCCTGTACCACAAATAAAAAGGGGTTTTCAAACCATCCCTCCCCGTATGCCAATTTTTATAATATTCTTAGTAAGTTTTAAAAAGTCCCGTACCACAACAAAGGGGTTAAACAACACCCCCCTCACCCCTTGGGAATTTTTAATATTTTATGAAGGTTTTTTAAACGTGTTTCCTTTTTTACCACAAAAATAAAAAAGGGGATTTAACCCCCATCCCTCACGCTATGCCCTTATTTATAAAAATTCTTAAGTAAGTTTTTTTAAAGGCCTTTTACCAACCCAAAAAAAGGGGGATCAACACCATCCCTTACGCTATGCAAATTTTTTTAATATTTTTTATGGGAAATTTTTAAAAGGGCCTTTTACCCCCAACATAAAAGGGGTATCAAAAAACCCCCCCAAGCTATGCATTATTTATAAAAATTCTTATGTAAGTTTTAAAAAATGCCCGTACCCCAACATAAGGGGTATCCAAAAACCATCCCACGCTATGCATTTTTTATAATATTCTTTTGGAAGTTTTCTCCTGGGGCCCCTTTTCCAAAACATAAGGGGGACAAAAAACCCCCCCCTCAGCTATGCATTTTTTATAATATTTTATGTAAATTTTAAACGTGCCTGTACCACAAAAATAAGGGGTTTTCAAAAACCCCTCCCAAAGTATGCATTTTTTTATAATTTTTCTTTTGTAAGTTTTTAAAAGTGCCCCCCGTACCACAACATAAGGGGGTTTAAAAAACCACCCCCCACCCCTATTCCTTATTTATAATATTCTTATGTAAGTTTTAAACGTTTCCTTTTACCACAACATTTAAAGGGGATCAACACCCCTCCCTCACGCTAAAGGGATTATTTATAAATTTTATGAAGTTTTAAAAAGTGCCTGTACCCCCAACATAAAGGGGGATCAAAAAACCCCCCCTCACGCTATGCATTATTTAAAAAATTTCTTTTGTAAATTTTAAAGTGCCCGTACCACAAAAAAGGGGTATCAACACATCCCTTAAGTATGCATTATTTATAAAAATTCTTATGTAAGTTTTAAAAAGGGCCTGTCCAAAAAAAAGGGGTTCAACCCCCATCCCCCACGCTATGCAAATTTTTATAATATTCTTATGTAAGTTTTAAACGTGCCGTTACCACAACATAAGGGGTATTAAAAACCATCCCTTACGCATTTCATTATTTTTTAATATTCTTTTGTAAGTTTTAAACGGGTGCCTGTTTTTTTTCCACAAAAAATAAGGGGGATCAAAAACCATCCCTACGCTAGGGATTATTTAAAATATTTTATGTAAGTTTAAACGTGCCCGGTACCACAACAAAAAGGGGTTTTTCAACCCCCATCCCTCACGCTATGCATTTTTTATAATATTTTATGGGAAAGTTTTAAACGTGCCGGGACCACAAACCCTAAAGGGGTTTTCAACAACCCCCCCTTACGTTTTTATATTTTTAATATTCCCTTTTGTAAGTTTTAAAGTGCCTGTCCCCCCAAAAAAAAGGGGGATCAACACCATCCCTTACGCTATGAAATTTTTTTAAATTTTTCTTATGTAAGTTTTAAAAATGTTCCCGCCCACAACATAAGGGGGGATCAACACCAAACCCTTACGCTATGCATTTTTTATTTAAAATTTTTATGAAGTTTTTTAAAAGGGCCTGTACCAAACATAAAGGGGGATCAACACCATCCCCCCCGCTATGCATTATTTATAATATTCTTATGTAAGTTTTAAACGTGCCTGTACCACAACATAAGGGGTATCAACCAGTGGCGGCTGGCAAGGTGAGGCAAGTGAGGCGAAGCCTCACTAAAGAATCTGCCTTTTCAACTCCATAATTGACTAATAAGTATGACTTCCGTTTTTCCACTTTTTAATCAACGTAATATGCATTTTCAAATGTTTACACTGTGATAGATTTGGTTATGAGTTGAGTATTAGTGAGCATGAGCGCTGCGCTGCGAAACCCCCATGAACAGTGACAGCTCCACTGCATGAGCGGTAAAATGCCGCCCGACCCGAACCAAGGTCCTCACGATGGCCTCGCCCGTGTGAGGCGACCACGTTGGTCGGTACAGTGCCGGAGGGTATATACGCTATGCACCCTAGTCGCGCATGCGTTCTCGATGTTGTCTCGATACGCGATGTCTTGCAGCCGATCAGGCTGCTGGCTAGACCAGCTGGACTGAGGCGAAGATCTCGGCCGATGTCTTGTAGCGGAGATGTGCCGGCTAAAATAGCTGGACTGAGGCGACGTTTCGCCGTGATGGACGAGCCAAGCGCAAATGCAAGTGAAATGTATATATCAATAATGTTATTCAATGGAAATTCAATGTTTACACATCATATAATCAAAAACCCGTACAAAAATTAAAACCTTTTTTTTCTTTCTAGTATCCACTGCACAAAAACGACATTATTTTGGTATTGCAATCAGCCCACAACTTTTTTCTAAAACGCACCAAACGCACTCTAAAAACCTGATTTTCAAAATTTTCGCCTGCGGCGCTATTGTTGGGGGGGCGAAGCCCCCCAAACCCCCCGTGTGGTTCCCTATATAATACCTACGGGATATTAATTTCGCCTCACCAGTAAAACTACCCCAGAGCCGCCACTGGTATCAACACCATCCCTCATGCTGTGCATTATTTATAATATTCTTAAGCAAGTTTTTAACGTGTCTGTACCTAGGAGGATTCTATGTATTACCTCTGGAGGGGCCCGGTCGGCAGTCGTAGCACGCAAGGCTTGAAGCATCCCCCACTCTCTACCCCCCCTCACGCGCCACTAGCTCGCTGCCAGACTCCAGGCAAGAGAGGCAAAATTAACACGCGCGCTATGGGGAGAAACTATTACAATCGAGGCTGGAACAGTTTCTAATTGAACTACGACAAAATCTTTGGTCAGTATTTGTGCCGTGTACGGTTGTTACAATAGAAGTAACACGAACAAAGTAATTAATCCTAAAGACCATAAACATCATGTTCCGTTCTTGTCGTTTCCTAAAGATGAAATTCTTTGTTCACGGTGGGTTCAATTCTGTAAACGGGCCGACAAATTTAATGTAAAAACGTCCCGTATTTGTTCTGAACATTTTGAAATAAACGATTTCCACTGGAATTTACAACATCAGCTGCTAGGTTATTCACCCACAAAGTCGAGAAAAATAAAGCCGGGATGTGTCTCGTCAGTGTATTTGCCGTCCACTTAAGTTCCGAGTTCGATACCCGCGGTTATTGCTAGAATTGCAAGAACTGAAAGACGTATCAATAGGAAACTCATAGAAGAGATTACCGCGCCAGAGTCTCCGGCTACCGCTAAAGAGCTTCATACCACCAGTATCGACAAAGATACTTATCATCAGAATAATTGCGGTGGAAGTGTTGAATCTTCTTCTACGGAACAAGATGTAAAAACCGCTGAAGAAAAACTTACTCATTCTTAAAAGAAAATGTAGAGCTCCGAAAACAAAACATGTACTTGATGGACCAACTAAAGAGCATACAGAAGAACTTCTCTGAAGCGGAAAAAGTTAAGTCAGTGTTGGGAGAAATATTTACCGAAGGTCAAATCAAGTCCTTGATGAGTGGCCGTAAACGGGTGAAGTGGACAGTAGACGACATATCCGCCGCAATCTCTTTGAGAACAGTCAGTGCAAAGGCCTACCAGTATCTTAGGCACAAACTTAAATACCCTCTCCCTGCGCTCTCCACTTTAAAGGTGGGCTGTCACGAATATGAAATGTGCTCATACACGCAAAAAGTCAAACGCCGCAAACGCGAAGTCTCTACGATTTCACATCGGTGCGCTAGGACGATTTAGTTCTCGGCAGCCGATTTCGTGACGTCACCGCTACTACTCGTGGGCCAGCGCCAGGCTTGCATACTTCCACCCGCGCAGTGTGAGTTACGCGCTTGTCGTTTACCTTCGTTGTCATTTGTCCACCATCCATCAGATGTTTTTCAAGTGTTATTATGACTACATACACATCAATATTGTACACACAATATTACACACATTAAATTAAACACAAACACTAATTATACACAATATTGTGGCTGTGAATGTGTCTAGGATGGTATTTAATCGCGTTATTGTCTTTGGAGTGAGTGTTTTTTGGTTAAAATTTGTTATAATTTGAATTTTATCATGCCCTGTTGTTCAGTCTTCAAGTGTTACAATAGACAAGTAATTGACGGAAGAGGAATCGGTTTTCACAAGTTTCCGAGCAGGGTTCGATCTCCAGTCAGTCACAAAGCGTGGGTGAATAAAATCAGTTGGGTTGGTTTTGCGCCAAGTGTGACTTCGGTGGTATGTTCCAATCACTTTTCTCCTGCCGATTTCCACATATATACACAGGTGAAGGTAGATTTTGGTCTGTTTGCAAGTAAGTGTAGGCCTAATTCTGTGCCAGTGAAAAGTGTAATACCGTTACAAAACAAGAAAGGTTTTCAGGAATCTATTGCTTCAACTTCATTAGCATCCGAGCCGCAATCGAAAAGGCGTTGAAACGAGTCTGTATACCTTAGCAAGAAGACAGTAGCGGATGCCATGCAAAATATCGGTGGTTATCCTTTGACGGACGTACAGATAGTCATTAGTGAGCCGGACATACTAATATACGACGACATTGCAGATAACCGCGAGGCGACTCGCGACATTGGAATCCAGTGCAATCTAATTGGCGAAGCTCTATCTGAGAATATGACGAGCGAGTGTGATATTGACCCAGGTGAACGATTGGATTTATCTTATGTGCCAACAATAGAGGATCACACTGAAGATGATGATGATGACAATCATATCAGCGATGCGAAAAAAGCGACTATGAAGGCAGTGAAGGCAACGTCGATAAAAAAACATGTATGCAATAAAGCTCACTGAATGAAATGGAGATCGCAATCATCCACCAATCGGTTTGATATTGGCACTGTGAAGCTAGCAACATCATTATATTGTACGGGCATGAGCTTCATAAAATTTACACTAATTTGTAGAAGCGATAAAATAATATGCTATTGTTTTCCGAGGCCACATACTACAGGATCGCGCGTCTAATTATTGCTCCGTGTATAAAACACACGTGGACGGAGCAAAAAATTAATAGCATCAGAGAAGTGACAGTTCGGGAAGGCGGTGCCTGGTTGTCAGGCGATGGACAATATGACTCGCCTGGGTTCTGTGCAAAATATTGCATGTACATTATTATGGATGTAAAGACTGAAAAGATAATAATATTTAATCTTATTCTTCTGCAGAAGGGTCTCGTAGAGGGAGAGTTACAATAGCTGGCTTGCGACAAGCTTTTAACGCGTCTTTTTTTAAAGTTTTGCATAAATGTTGATCTATTCCTCACTGATAATGAATGATGAGATAAAAGTATCATGGCAATCATACGAGTACAGCGACGACGTTGTTTTGGTCTAAAAATTCAATCTGTTCTCTCACACGATACATGGGAAGGCAACGCTCACTTTCACTGTATGCCCATGACGATTTCGACGAGGGGGGAGAGGGACGTCGACTGGATAGATGAGAAACTCTCACGATTTTAGAGTTTTGTCAAACATCTTCTGGACAATACATTCCTTTAGGACTTGCGGCATATAAAGCACTATTGTCACACGAGCAACCTAAAATTGTTTCATAATGAGCGGCTAAAATATTTACCAAATAAATCAGTCTTATTCTACGGTGTTATGGTACTCCACGGCATGTTGGCGATTATTGATCCTTATAAAAACGTTGGGCGGGATGTCCATCACGCTGAAACGCTATATTCCAA
Source organism: Sweltsa coloradensis (assembly GCA_024449915.1). Classification (NCBI taxonomy): domain Eukaryota; kingdom Metazoa; phylum Arthropoda; class Insecta; order Plecoptera; family Chloroperlidae; genus Sweltsa; species Sweltsa coloradensis. Next base: position 78,701 of record JAMZAV010002643.1, read on the forward strand.
GTTGGCAAAGAAGTATGTAGAACGTGTAATCCGTGAGACAAGTGTTATTGGCGTTTGTCAGAGGTGACATAGATGTGTCCATCGATGATGATCCTTATCTTGTGGATGTGACTCAGAACATCTCTCCAATTCCCCGACCATCAATGGAAGAAATGCAACTGTCCCGATTCTCAAGATTCCAAGAGTACTAAGGATAGCATTGTGCGCGGTGTCCTTTTAACAGTAGAATACATCATTGCTTATAATATTGTTTTTGATAGCGCGGTGTCCTTTGAACAGTGAGGAACTGAGGTGAGCGACATTTTTAACTTTCCAAATTTTGTTGTTTGTTGGACACCTCAAGAATATTTTAAAACTAGGTAGTAATTTCATTTAAAAAAATGATAATTGCGACATTATGACTCAGGATTTATCAATGCAAGTTACAATAGATCATGAAATCCCAAGCAGTGTCTTGTGACAACTGACAATGTTCACGAGTCGACAGCGGCTAGTTATACGCGCTTATACCTGCCCGGCAAGGAATCTGAGCGCGCATCCAAGAGTAGACTCGTAGCGGAGACGTTTCACCCCCACCACTTCTAAAAGAACACTCCCGCCAACGTTCGAACCAAAACTCCTGATTGAATTCTAGTTTTTGACGCTCTATTCAATCTTACGACAACTCAAAGCTAATTAAATAATATGAGCATGGTCGAAAATCATCTTCAACTATGACAGCCCACCTTTAAGAAATTGGGCAATAAACTACACTGTGGTCATGGAATATTGACAGAAGTCCTAAGCTTGATGAAAGCTAAATAAAAAAATATGACTGCATATGACAAACCTACAGTCATATTATTCGACGAAACGAAGATTTGTGGTAAAATGTCCTACGACAAATCCGACGATCGAGTAATCGGACCGTACAATTACGTCCAAGTAGTGATGGCACGAGGACTTGTGAGATTTTTCGTTTTGTTTTCTTTCTTTTTCTTTTTTTTCCTTTTTTTCTTTTCCTTTCTTTTCATTTTCCACCCTTTTTTATATTTGATTCATTCATTAAATGCATATAATATCATTTTTATTTGTTACCAAAATTGTTGTGTTCAATGCATTGTTGTTGTAATGCTACTATTTCAAATATTTACGAAAATGTAGTTTATTGTTGTTTCTGCATCTATGTTATTAGATTTATTGAGTTGTCCTCCTTTGTAAATCAGTTTTTATAACTGAATAGGATAGACGTTAAATAAATAATAAATAAATAAATAAATAAATAAATAAATAAAAAATAAATAAATAAATAAATAAATGGAAAAAGCCCATATTTTACGACTTCGATTTTAATATGACTGAAGAAAAATTAAAGGAAGTTTTATGTCGTCTAGCTGAGGCAGGATTTGTAGTTGTGGCCATGGTAAGTGACATGGGAAGCTCGAACCGAGGACTGTGGAAAAAGTTAACATTTCGAAGGACAATGTTAGTTTCGTCAATCAATACACTGGAGAAAAAAATCCGGAATGTTTTTTTTTCTTTTTTTCTGTTTGTATTCTTGTGTGATTGTTAACACGATTCCGCATAAACCGATACTCCAATTGCGATGAAATTTTCTGGAGGCCTTCGAAATTTCTAAACTTAGAACTGACACGTTTTTGAGCGCAATCGAAGAATTATTTCTCATGAAAATCGCAATTTTACGATTTTTTATTCGATTTTTAAAACATTTCTTCGACTTATAACACCTACATGTTTTTTCCAATTGTAATGATTTTTGCACAGAACCTTAATATTATGAATGAATATATTCGTGTGAATTTTGAACTTAATCGAAAAAGTATTTCTCATGAAAATTGCAACTTAGGGATTTTTTTCGATCTTTTAAATTTTTTTGACTTATAACACCAACGTTCTTTATCCGATTGTAATGATTTATCACAGAACCTTAATTTTATGAATTTATATATTCGAGTGAAATTTTAGCGCAATCGAATTATTATTTCTCATGAAAATCGCAATTTCACGATTTTTTAAAGATTTCTTCGACTTATAACACCTATTTGCGTTCAATTGTATGATTTTAGCGAACTTTAATTACGAATTAATATATTCGTGTGAAATTTGAGCGTAAACGAAAAATTTTTCTGAAAATTGCAATACGGGAAATTACTCGAAG